>JAFIDM010069555.1:0-16000 GCA_023159025.1 Thereuonema tuberculata
TGCTTGTCTGTTTCCGCCTAACAACTCCCGATCGAAAAGTAGGATCGACAAACGGATTTCACCTTAGTATTCAGAGGCCAAAACAATGTAGGAGTATGTATTTTTAGGGGTTATTATTAACAAAAAAAATAAAATTGCTTGGGTTTTTTTTGTCCTGAAAAATTAAAAAAAAAAAAAACCCTTCGAAATCATAGATCAAATTTGAATCTCAATAAAGTTTCAGAAACATAGAAACAGAAATCAACTGAAAAAAATCTGAATTTTTTTTCCTAACAAATGTGGAAAAGAGTTTCAGTGCAAACGCTTGTTGTTCCAAAAATTGATGTGATTCATCCATCCACTGTCCTCCTGGCCTAACTGTGAAAAAAAAATCATTTTTAAAAGAAGGTGTTCTGTATGTTTAAGTAAGTGTTTAGAAAATTAATAAACGAAATTGGTACAAATCTTTTTCCATGTAACTATAATTACAAAGCATTTAATAATATCAGTTAAAAACTGTAGTATACAATGGAAAAAGTGGTTCACACATCTATAAAAAGCATGCTGAGCCTTTAGGAAAGTCCAAAATTATTATTGTGACCGAAAAAAAGAATTATTAAAGGAATATGACAAGACTGTAATATCTCACCAATCAAATATGCAGAGAAAAAAGTACGAGGGTCAGTTAATGAGAAAGGCCTGGTATTTTTTTTCTCCTTAAAATAAGTCAGTTAGGTGAAGGGCAAACATCGTTGGCTGACGAAAAGCAGAGCAGAAGGCTGGCGACTGCAGGAACTCCACGGAACATACAGCGAGTCGATGACATCATTGGTGGTGACCGCCGGGTGACAACAGATGAATTGTGTCGCATTCTCTTCTTTATTAAAGGCAGTGTGATGACGATTATTCCACAACTGGGTTAGAAAAAAGTTTGTTCACGTTGGGTACCAAGAATGTTAACGGACCCGAATAAAGAGACAAGAAAAACAATTGCCTCCGAACACTTGCAGCGCTTCCGTCTGTTCGGGCCGCTCAAGGAAGCTCATCGTGGGATTACTTTGAAGATGAGGAAGCCGTTGAAACGTCCGTGCATCCATGGCTTACGAATCAAGATCATGCCTTGTTAAAATATATACACTGGAATACATAGAAAAACTGTGGAAATGGTCGGAGAGTATATTTAAAAGTGAAAAATTAATCGTAAATGTTGTGATTTTCTAGTTAAGTAATTGCATTTGTATTTATTGACAATAAAAGGAGAAAAAAAAATAGGAGGCATTATTTATTGACTGACCCTTGTATAAGCAAATTTGAAAATGAGAGATCATTGTTACTAAATATAACTCTATTTATAGATGATCAGCTGTTTACATGTTAGTAAAGACAGACTTCAAACAGCTGTCTATAAGCCAAATTCATTTCTGCGTATAACTTATGATTCAAAATATAAATCAACAAAATAAAAACATTCTTGAAGTTAACCAATAAGAACATAAAATTAATTTAACTTTGTCATTGAAAATCACAGAACAGGTTTCACATTTCCAATATAATGTTACTTCCGAAAATGACAAAGACACCGAACAAAATCAACAACTTCCAAAGAATAATGTAAAGCCTCCGCACTGGACTAAAAATGAACTTTAAATTACAATTAAAAATGCACCATGCTAGTTGCGTCCAGAATGCTGGCTAGACATCGAAAGGGGAATGGTAACAGATTGGTACCCTATTTATATCTGTGTTTACCTATGAGAAAGTGGAAATTTGCAGGTTGATGTAGGATCCCCGTAGAAGGGAGGGGTTGCGTGGTTAGGAAAAAAAATAAGGAGAGATCTCAAGGGTTAATCGCTATCACATGACAATCTTAATAAACAAATGATTGTAGCAAAACACATTGCAATTTTGATATATAACATTGGGGTATTACTGACCTTGGAGTGCTACTGTACTGATATCAATGGCGAGAGAGTGTGTAGTCGTGAAATCACACTTTCCATCGAAGTCACAGTTTACTCAATGGCATTGTTTTCCAAATCAAAATGATTCTAAATATTTCTTATAAGAGATGAATTATATTTGGTTTTTTGTTTGTTTTTGTTTTTTCTCACAAATTATTATTCAAAATATAAATACATATAAAAAGGATGATACCATGTTTACGAGTGAAATCCCCAAAACAGCTGTTTCTCGCTATATTGGTGATCATCAGTTGAGAGTAGTCTCTGTAAACGCACCAGGTCTCAGTACAGAGGTGAAGATAAATGGAAATAGGAATGGGAATGGCACCTCAAGAAAACTAAACTAAAAACAAAATACGCACTGAAAATAAATAAAAGGAAATCCTTCCGATAGCTTCAAAAAATTTTCGATTCGCATTGTAAAGAAAGAAAAAAAGAGCCCAAAAATATATAAACACATTAAAAAATGTGAGACATTGTTTACATCCCAAAATAGTTGTTTTTAGCTATATTTTTTGGGATATAACTTGGAAAGATAGTTGAAGCTTTGAGGCGATTGTGCTTAGAGAGAGCGTTTGAACCGTGGCACAGTGGTCCAGAAGCATCAAACACCTGACCAAAACCTATTATTCTGTTTATTTCCCTGAATGTTGATGTTTCCGACTTAGAAAGGTGTCGTTATAAATGAAAAGGCGAGTTGGCAATTAAATAACTCATTATTTTTAATGAGTTAAGCGAAAACAAAAGTAAAAAAAAAATGAAAGGATGAAAATTGCAATTTTTACAGTATTTGCAATTTATTCCGAATCACTGTCCCTGTTTCTTTGTGTCTCTATGTGAGCCTTCACAAGGCGGAGGATACTCTGTGCCATTGGCTGCCGCAAAGTCGAGATTGAAGGATCCGACATGGCTAAAAGTCGGAGCATGACGTCTCTTACACGAGGTATTCTCCAGTGAATTCATTCGTGCAGTATGCTCTCGATATTATTTTATGTTCTTTTACCTCACTTTTTAAGCCTCTTAGGATATTTGATCAAGTGGGGAAGATGGCCGAAGCTATTCTTCAGGCTGGTCTATCCAATATGCAGTGGATCGTGACTGGCATAGGGTACCACCGATGTAACTTAACTTAGACGTAATGGATTTCTCCGTCCAGCTCCAGCCCAAATGAAAGAGCTTGATGATCAATCGAACATTTCCGTAGTACGCTCTCATCGATGACGGTCATTTATGAAACTTTTTAGACGTTCTTGAAACAATATTCATTGTTGGATGTGTCGATTCCGTCCTGTCTGTGTTTGTTCACCAAACACCCTAACTCTTTCTTCAAAGTTTTCTGTTTGTTTTCAAACTCTCAGCTCTCGCTGTCTTTTTTTGCCTCTACACGCATCTTGCCTTCCTTTATACTCAAGTCAATAGGTAAAGTGGAGAAGGCACTCCGTGAACCTTATCCACCCGCGCTTCAAGGAAGCGAGAATCATCACTAATCACAATGCGAGACAATTGGAAAGAAGTCAATGTATCGGTATCACTGTAGATGGAATCTCCTGTGCTCGATTGTTAAAAGCAGGGCTCGTAAGGGACAACGGTGATGAAGCCCACTGCCTGCAATTCCTCTAGCAATGCTGCAGGCAGATACCATTGCTGTAAACAACCAGTTATCTCTGTGGTTGATGGAGAGTGAAGCTGTCGGAACAGTTAGGGCTTGCCTCACAGCAAACTGATTGTCTTCCATTAGTACTGTTGGGTCGACCAGTGACGTGAATGAGTGCCCTCATGCAACCATCGAGTCCAGCGTCTTCCCACAGAAGCTTCGCTAGGACCCAGAGCGATCAGTGGGCACGAAAAACTTATCATTTTCTCGAAGAGAACTTTTCTTAAAATTTACCTCTTTATATTTGGTTGTTAATCGTTTTCAAGTAATTTATCAACAATCTATTTTTATGTATTCCTTCGAATCTTATTCCTTTGGATTCATTTGCTTTTGAGTAACTGTGTGCTTCATTTCAATTTTAGTTTGAAAATTAATTTCCTTATCTAGTTATTTCTTTTTCATCATTTGATTTTTCTAGATTTTTTCTATATTTCTCATTTGTCGAAGACATAAATAACAAAATAACTTGCACATGAATTGTCGCATTTCAAGAATATTCGAAATACTCCATTGAAAAGCTTGTCGTACTATTTCTACGAAACAATCATTTTCTCTGATATATCTACAATGTAAGCGATTCGTATCTTAAAATATTGTAGTTATATATATTATTAGATTTCCTTTTTAATATATATTAAAAATAAGAGTAATTTCGAATTTTAGATAATTACTTATTTAAACATCATTATGGTCTTTTAAACTGAAAAATAGTTGGGTACCAAGGACGGCTTGACGAAGACTGAAGGCGAAAAAACGAATTTTTCGTTTCTTATTTTGTTTATTTTTTTTCATTCCCGGAGTTATAAATCAACGAAGAATTGTAACAACTGAGGATTCACTATCGTAGGTTTCTATGTGCAAATAAATATACAATGACTGCTCAATTGAAAGTTGACACCTGTAGAATGGAACAGAAACTTTATTTTCAGCGTGTCTAAAAGCGCGTACTGTGATCTTTTGCCCTAAGAACAATATCGACATGCCCTGGCATGCTCTCCAGTTTCTGATAGCAAGCAACCGGTATTTTTGCTCACTCCTCCTTCAAAACCTGCACAAGTTGGATGCGTGTTTGCGGTGGAATCGGACGCGCACGATTGCGGCCTCCAATTCATCCCACAGATGTGCAATATGAGTGAGGTCCGGACTCTGGGCAGGCCACTGAAGTTCCTGAACAATATTTTCCCGAATTTAGGTTCTGACAACACGGGCCTAACAGCACGGCGCAATGTCGTGCTGGAACACAAA
Source organism: Thereuonema tuberculata (assembly GCA_023159025.1). Taxonomy (NCBI): domain Eukaryota; kingdom Metazoa; phylum Arthropoda; class Chilopoda; order Scutigeromorpha; family Scutigeridae; genus Thereuonema; species Thereuonema tuberculata. The sequence goes on from JAFIDM010069555.1 coordinate 4,840, forward strand.
TGGCCCTTCCCCCAACTGCGACCACAACAAAGGAGGCATGGAATTGTCTAGAACGTCCAAATACTTTGTGGATTTCAGGTTCTTCTCGAGCACAACTGTCGGACCACGTCAAAACCACGAGAAACCCAAACCCAATATCACATCACCACCGCCAAACCTAACTGCTGGGATGACACACTTAGGTGTCCACTTTCAATAGAGCAGTCAGTGCACGATTCTGTCATACTTCAGTATTGGTTTTTTTTATATTTGTTTCTTGTTAGTTAAAATTTTTCTTTTTTACTTTCGTTGATTTATTTCTCCTAGAATGAAAGAACAATGAAGCAAAATAAGCAAAAAATTTGTTTTTATGTTTGTTTTTTCTTTCATTTTGAAACTTTACTTTTTATTTTATCCTATTATTTTTTAACGTGAAAACAACTTCTAAATAAGAAATGAAAAACTATCTCGATGTGTCTCTACCTTGACATGGTTATATAGCTTGTGAGCCTTAATGATCCATGTCGCAAAGGTAGATGGGAAAAGCCCAGGCTAAAAAAGACACACATAGTTGTCTAATTATGGGACTATTTTTCTTTATTTTTTTTTTAATTAATGTAGTGTTACTACAGCAAAAAGGCGTGAAAATCCTAAGAACGGACGAATTTGTACATGTATTTGAAAAAAAAGTTGATGACTCTTGCCAAATATGGAGATAGATATATCGCCAGAACATAAAAACATGCTACGACAAAAAAAAAAATGGTTATAAACGAAGTAAAAAATAAGTTGTAATAAGTTTGTTGTCAAAAGTCACAACATTTCCAAACGTTGCAGAATGGAAGAACAGTGTTTTTCATATAATTCTCGCCAAAATTTGTCGGGATACGCTTGTTCCTGTGGTGGAATGGAGGCGATTCGTAAGCTGACCAGACGTTGTGCGGCGACCACGATTTGTTGTTACAGCTAAATATCTGTAACAGCAAATATCTGTCATCCTCCGTTGTCATAGATAGAGGGTGATCTCCTCGCATATGTTAGTAACACATTTCAATGCTTAGAAATTTTACCCGGAGTCAGACTACAAACACTATGGGCGATTCCAAACATCTTGACAACATCAATTACTCTGTGGCCTTCCAGCTTTCCTATAATTCTTCCCCCCGTGAAAACATCTGGATGATGTCTTTGCGACATTTAGAAAATTTCCCGTTCTTCACTTCTTTCCTTCACGGCAAACGGTACCTTCAAGCACAATTCACATACCATGCCAATTTTTCTTTAAACCATTTCAAGTGAAATCACGTGTTCTCTGTGCGCATGACTTGCAGATTTGCATGTGCGCCACGTTTCTAGTGCTCGTCCACGGTTATGTAAATTGCCAAAAGCTGTTTCATCCGATTTTGAACTTATAACCATTACAGCTAGTGGTCGTCCTTATTATTGTGATAAAGTTAAAAATAAAGAAGATTTAAAATTAACGTACCTGATTAAAGAAAATAATTTAGAACTACTCAATGGAAATCGGACTTATTTTGATAATGAGGAGAGTTCAGTTCTGATTTTTCGAACAATAGATTCTCCAAAAAAGGATTTTAATTTCGAGCTTTTATCAATCCCAACTTCAGATCATATTTTTAGAGACCGATTTGGAAGATACTATGATAGCGATAAAATCGGTAGCTCCTGTGTTTTTCCTAATCGTTCATATGCGTCTATCCACTCCTAACAACATCCGAACGGAAGGTAGAATCGACAAACGGACTTCACGAACGTTTTCAGAAGTTCAAACAACTTATTATTAGAGACCAACGCTATCAATTCACGTTCTCAAAGTTCAGTTAATAATAAAATGATATGGGATTTTTCTCCATTTCTCTTGTAAAAATTAAAAAAAAAAATTAGAAATCGTAGGTCAACTTTGTCCAGCAATAAATTCTCTGAAACATAGAAAAAAAAGTACATCTACTCAAATAATCTGCTTTTGTTTCCCTAAGAGATGTGGAAAAGAGTTTCAGAGTCTGCAGTCTGATGTTCGTAGTCTGATGTGAATCATCCATGCATTGTCCTCCCGGTCTTAAGTGTTTAAAAAATAAATAAAACGAAATTAGTACAACTCATTTAGCATGTAACGATAATGACAAAGTATTTGATAATATCAATTAAAAACTGTGGTGTACAATGAAAAAAGTAGTTCCGACATCTATAAAAAGCATGCACAGCATCGAGGTAAGTACAAAATAATTGACCGAAAAAGAGAATTAACATAAAGGAATAAGACAAGAGTGAAATAGCTCACCAATCAAAAATGCCGAGAAAAAGAGTAAGCAATTATAAAAATGAGAGATCAATGTTACTTAAATATGATCATATTTACAGACGATGAGGGGATTATATGTTAGTAAAGACAGACTTCAAAGAACTGTATTAGTGAAATTCAGTTCCACGTATTACTTTAAAATATCAATTAAAAAAAAAAAACATTCTTGGAAGTTAAGCAATAAGAAAATAAATAACTTTCAATTTGTCATTCAAAATCACAGAACAGGCATCAAATTTCAAATAGAACGTTATTTCCGAAAAAGATAAAAACAGCGAAGAAAATCAACAACTTCCAAAAAATATGTGGCTCCAGTTCTTAAAAAGAAAAATAAACAAACATACAAACTAAAGACATGGTAATGAATGTTTTTGCCGCGCTGGTGTGGTCGAGCGGTCTTAGGCGTCGGTCTGTCGTGAGATCAATGTGCCAGCGCCCGGGTTCAAATCCCGGTAGCGAGCATGGATGTTTCAAAAATTTCCTTTCCTGTGTTGTAGCCTCTTCTTCACTTTCTCTTCGGTCTGACGTCATTCCTTAATGGCTTCCTGGGGAAGGCCACGGGAAACCACCCCAGTATCTTTCCCTTGTAATTCTAGGGAGTCTGCTAGGGGTTCGCCGTCTTGGGAACACAAGCGCTCCCTGGAGCACGGATGCTTCGGCAACGAAGCTCGCACTTCGATGCGAACCGACCACACAACACACCAATGAATGTTTTATGAGGTAATGGAAGTATCACAGGTGATGATAATGCTGGGCGTAAGGAAAAAGAATTAATAAGATTAATAAACAATAAGAATATCAAATCATTTTCAATTTGTCATTGAAAATCACAGAACAGGCTTCACATTCCAATGGAACGTGATTTCCGAAAAAAGACAAAGACAGCAAATCAGCAACTTCCAAAATAACAAGTTGTTTAAAAGGAAAAACAAACAAACAAACAAACTAAAGACATAGTAAAGAAATTTTATGAGGTAATGGCAGTGTAACTGTTGCTTATAATGCTGAGCATAAGGAAAAAGAATTGACCAAAGACAAATATGTTACTGACTGAAGCTACTATCACTTCTTCAATATTTAGTGAGGCATGTGGGAGTTTTTGCGATAACGACGAAAATCAGTAGCAACTGCGTTTGTCCTGTTTGTTCATCCATCCGTATCTAAGCACCCCTAACAATTTCCGATCGACAGTCACGATAGACAAACGGATTTCACCATCGCGTTCACATGCTCTAAAAACATAGGAATAGGTATTTTTAGGGGTTATCGCACCCCTCCCTCCACGTAAACATAGTGTGAATAATAAAATGAATTCGGTTTTTATGTCGCCTTTTCCTGAAAAGTTAACCAAAAAAACCTTGAATTCAATTGTCAAACTTCGACCCGCAATAAAGTTTCAGAAACAAATTTAAATCTACTAAAATAATCTGCATTCTTTTCCCTAAGAAATGTGGAAAAGAGTTTCAGAGCAAATGCTTGCAGTTCCAAAACCTGCTATGAATCATCTACTGTCCTACCGTCTAACGGTGTAAAAGAAGTATTTTTAAAAGAATAGGTTTCATATATGTTTAAATAAATGTTTAAAAAATTACTAGAAGAAATTGGTACAAATCATTTAGCATGTATCGTTAATGACAAACATTTTGATAATATCAGTTAGAAACTTTGGTATAACAATGGATAAAAATGATATATCAATATTTTTTTAATATAACCCTTATTTACAGACGATCAGGTGATTATATGTTAGTAAAAAAAGACTACAAAGAACTATTTATGAGTCAAATTCAGTTCCTCATATAACTTAAAAATATCAATCAAAAAAACAAAAACATTCTGGGAAGTTAACCAAGAAGAAAATTAAATAACTTTCAATTTGTCATTCAAAATCACAGAACAGGCTTCAAATTTCGAATAGAACGTTACTTCCGAAAAAGATAAGAACAGCTAAGAAAATCAACAACTTCCAAACAATATGTGGCACCAGTTCTTAGAAAGAAAACAAAAACAAACATACAAACTAAAGACATGGTAATGAATGTTTTATGAGGTAATGGAAGTATCACAGGTGATCATAATGCTGCGCGTAAGGAAAAAAGAATTAACCAAATACAACCTACAGAAATGAAATATCTAAAACACGTGACATGCATAAGAACAGTTTGAATCAGAAATGATTACTCAACAAAAGAACTAGATGTACAGGCAAATACAGTGAAAATAACACAATACAAACTGAAATGGAAAGTAGATGGTCCTCAAATAGAAATCCTGAAGAGGCATTACAGTACAGGAATATTACAATATTTAAAGTTTATTAGTTACAGTCTAAACATATACTGTATATTCGTTTCGTTTTCCGTTTTTTCCCTATTTTTGTGTCTACTTTTAGTTCGTTAATTGCAGGCTATCGCATCTTGAAGTACCTTTATCTCTTCAAAAAAAAATTCTAGTTTCCGATGAAAATGACATGGTAGAACAAAACCATAAAACAAATAAAAAGCTTCAAACCCCGTAAAGGTTTTTTTGATTATATAAGTTGATATTGTTTGCTCCGAGTTTAATAAGAAATTTGAAACTTTTAAACAGGTCATTCTGTTTGCGATATATCAACATAAAGGCTTTGGAAGGAAAAGCTTAACCGTTGATCTCTTTTCCTTTTTGAGCTAATAATTTTTTAGTGATTTGGATCTTTTCGATAAATAAGTCAGAGATTTACTTTTACCCGATACATACGTAAACTAGAGATAAGCGAGGCTGTATTTTAAATTTCCACTGATCTTAATTATCATAAAACTTCGAAAGCAGTCAGCGCAGTAACAGAGGGTTTCTAACAGTGTGTTGACCAAGGCATTGCATTGGAATAAAATGTTTCGGAATTTTATTTCATTATATATTTATCTTTATTAATATAAATTTATCTTTTGTAGAGAATAAAACATATCATTCAAAAAAGTATTTATTGACTTTATAATGTGATTTCATTATCACCATAAAATCAATATATGAGTAATATCAACAATAAAATATTATATGTTTACCATTGATTTTTTTAATGATTTTTTTTAATAAAGAATCCAAAACGACATAACATTTTCTAAATATCTTCAATATTCTGTTCTCTGACAGAGAACTTTCTTCAGGAACATCAATATAAAAAGATGTTTCTCTCCTAAAAACCCAATAAAATTTAAATAAATAATCACAAATTCCGTAATAATAACAATAACTAATGAGAACTTACAACCCTGGAAATGTTACTATATAATAATAACAATATAAGATCATAACACAATACTTTAACTGTTAATCATTAAATTACTTAACAAATATCAACTGTTCAATATATTTTTTTTTTACCAATTTGCAATGAGTTCTCCAAAGTAATAATAGTAATATTTCATATCTATTAATTGTAGTATTATTAATAATGATATTGAATAGTGATAAATATTTTTTTTCTAAATACCAAAATAATATCAAATCTTAATAAGATTCGATATCTCATTTATTAAATTATCTCAAATAATAATAACATAATATTTAGAAATGATTATTGTCAAATACTAAGAAAACAGCTAAATTCAGTAATTAACTTTGAAAATCTCAGTGATCTTTTATTTATTTATTACAAGAAATTTATATTTAAATGTTTCGATTTATCCCCATCATTCTCCACTCTGTTTTTTTTATTTTACCACAGTTCGACTGGGGTATTACTGACATGCCACTGCTACTGTACTGATATCTGTACTGTACTGTACGGGAGAGAGCATATAGTCGTGAAATCACACTCCTTATTGCAGTCACAGTTAACCCAATTTCCATTGTTTTCCAAATCAAAATGATTTCTTATAAGAGATGAACTTCATTTGCTGAAGTAAGCTGCTATCACTGCTTCAATCTTAGCGACCTATTTCGGAGCTTTTGTGATAGCGACGAAAATCGGTAGTTATTACTTTTGTCCTGTGAGTCTGTCCGTCCGTCCCTGTTTGTCCCCGCCTAACAACTCCTGATCGGAAAGTAGGATCGACAAACGAATTTCACCATAGTAATCAGAGGCCCAAACAACATAGGAGTATGTAGTTTTAGGGGTCAACGTCTTCTCACGTTACCAAAGTTCTGCTATTAATAAAATGGTTTGGGTTTTTTTGTCCTGAAAAATTTGTCCTGAAAAAAATGAAGTGAAAAACACTTCAAAATCGTAGATCAAATTTGAACCGGAATAAAGTTTCAGAAACAAAGAACAGAAATCAACCGAAACAATCTGCATTTTTTTCCGTAATAAATATGGAAAAGAGTTTCAGAGCAAATGAAAAAGAATCATTTTTAAAAGAAGGTGTTTTATATGTTGAAATAAGTGTTTAGAAAATCAATAAACGAAATTGGTACAAATCATTTAGCTTATATCGATAAGGATAAAGCATTTGATAATATCAGTTAAAACCTATGGTATATAATGGAAAAAAGTGGTTCAAACATCTATAAAAAGCATGCACATCCTTTAGGAAAGTCCAAAAAGATTATTGTGATCGAAAAAAAAAATTAATAAAGGAATAAGACAAGACTGTAATACCTCACCAATCAAATATGCGCAGAAACAAAAACGAGGTTCAGTCAATAAGAAATGCCTGGTATTTTTTTTCTCCTTAAAATAAATTAGTTAAGTGACAAATTTGAATTTCGCTCAATTCCTCAAACCTTCTTCTCCAATCCATTGCAGTAGGAACTTCCTGCGTCAACGAGTGGGAGCATTGCATCCGCTTGCAAAATGGCTGACTTCAATGTTCGTTTTTAGACTGCCCTCTGTGGTTGAATTCTTGAATTTGGAAGGTGAACTCCCATTCGCATTCATGGAAGGCTGAAAAATGTGTATGGTGATGCAACAGTGGACTTCAGTACTGTTAAACGATGGTTCGTCGCTGTAACGAAGCTGAAGGGCAAACAGCGTTGGCTGATAAAAAGGGAAACGTCAGGCCGGCGACTGCGGTGACTCCGCGCAACATACAGCGAGTCGATGACATCATTCTTGGTGACCACCGGGTGATAACAGGTGAATTATGTCGCATTCTCTTCTTTAGTGAAGGCAGTGATGACGATTATTCCACAACTGGGTTACAAAACAGTTTGTTCACGATGGGTAGCAAGAATGTTAACGGACCCATCACTGAATAAAGAGACAAGAAAGGAATAGCCTCCGAACCCTTGCAGCTCTTTCATCTGTTCGGGCCGCTCAATCAAGCTCATCGTGGGATTACTTCGAAGATGAGGAAGCCTTGAAAACGTTCGTGCATCCATGGCTTAGGAAGCAAGACCATGCCTTGTTAAAATAGATGCGCTGGAATACACAGAAAAACTGTGGAATATATTTAAAACTGAAAAATTAATTATAAATATTGTGATTTTCTAGTTATGTTATAGCATTTGCATTTCTTGACAATTAAAAGGAGAAAAAAAATAGAAGGCATTACTTATTGACTGACCCTCGTATAAGCAAATATGAAAATGAGAGATCAATGTTACTAAATGTAAGCCTATTTATAGATGATCAGCTGTTTACATGTTAATAAAGACAGACTTCAAACAACTGTCTATAAGCCAAATTCAGTTCCACGTATAACTTATGATTCAAAATATGAATCAACAAAATAAAAACATTCTTGGAAGTTAACCAATAAGAACATAAAATGAATTTAACTTTGTCATTGAAAATCACAGAACAGGTTTCACATTTCCAATATAACGTTACTTCCTTTAAGACAAACGTTAAGACAAAGACAGCGAACAAAATCAGGAACTTCCAAGTAATAATGTACAGCCTCCGCACTTGACTAAAAAGTGAACTTTAAATTTCAATTAAAAATGCACCATGCTAGTTGCATCCTGAGTGCTGGCTAGACATCCAAACGGGAATGGTAACAGATAGGTAAACAGAGATATAAATAGGGTACCAATGAGAAAGTGGAAATTTGCAGGTTGATGTAGGATCCCCGTTGAATAATAAAACAATGATTAGGGAGGGGGTGCGTGGTTAGGAAAAAAAATAAGCAAAGATCTCAAACGTTGATCGCTAAAAACATAGCACATGGCAATCTTAATTAACAAATGTTTGTAGCAAAACACATTGCAATGTTGATATATAACATTGGGGTATTATTGACATTGGAGTGCTACTGTACTGATATCGACGGCGACAGAGTGTGTAGTCGTGAAATCACACTTTCCTTCGCAGTCACAGTTTATTCAGCTGGTATTGTTTTCCAAATCCAAATGATTCTATTTCTTATACGAGATGAACTATATTTGCTTTTTTGTTTGTTTGTTTTTCCTCACAAAGTATTTGTTATTGTCTTCAAAATATAAATACTAAAAAAGGATGATACCATGTTTACGAGTGAAATCCCAAAACAGCTGTTTCTCGCTATATTGGTGATCATCAGTTGAGAGTAGTCTCTGTAAACACACCAGGTCTCAGTACAGAGGTGAATATAAATGGAAGCAGGAATGGGAATGGAACCTCCCGAAAACTAAACTAAAAACAAAATACGCACTAAAAATAAATTCTTCTAATCTAAAAATCTAAAAAAAAATAAATAAAGGAAATTCTTGTGCTGCCTTCTCATAGCTTCAAAAAATTTTCGATGCCCAATGTAAAGAAAGAAAAAAAAGCCTAAAATTTTTAAACACATTAAAAGCTGTGGGACAATGTTTACAAAAGGACATCCCAAAATAGTTGTTTTTCGCAATATTTTTTGGGATTTAACTTGGAAACATGGTTGAGGCTTTGAGGCGGTTGTGCTTAGAGAGACCGTTTGAACGTGGCAGAGTGGTCCAGACGCATCAAACACCTGACTATTATTCTTTTATTATCCTATTATTCTTTGTATTTCCTTGAATGTTGATGTTTCCGACTTAGAAAGATGTGGTAATAAATAAAAAGGCGAGTTAGCAATTAAAAAATAAAAAATTATTTTTAATTAAAAGCGACAACCAAAGTAAAAAAAATGAAATGATGAAAAAGTGCTATTTTTACATTATTTGCAATTAATTCTGAATCACTGTCCCTGTTTCTTGGTGTCTCTGTGTGAGCCTTCACAAGGCGGAAGATACTCTGTGCCATTGGCTGCCGCAAAGTCGAGATTGAAGGATCCGACGTGGCTAAAAGTCAGAGCATGACGTCTTTTAAACGAGATATTCTCCAGTGAGCTCATTCGTGCAGTATGCTCTCGATATTATTTTATGTTCTTGTTCCTCACTTTTTAAGCCTGTTAGGATATTTGATCAATTGGTGAAGATGGCCGAAGGTATTCTTCAGGCTGGTCTATCCAATATGTAGTGGATCGCGGCTGACCTAGGGTACCACCGATATAACCTAACTAAGACTTAATGGTTTCTTCGTCCAGCTCCAGCCCAAATGAAAGAGCCTGATGATCAGTCGAACATTTCCGTAGTAGGTTCTCATCGTTGACAGTCATTTATGGAACTTTTTAGACATTCTCGAAAAAGTATTCATTTTTGGATGTGTCGCTTCCGTCCTGTCTGGGTTCGTCCACCAAACACCCTAATCTTTCTTCAAAGTTTTCTGTTTGTTTTTTAAACTCTCAGCTCTCGGTGTCTTTTTTTGCCTCTGTTGCTGAGCCTAGAACATTTTAATTCGGAACAAATGTTTTTCCAAGGAAGTAAATGGTTAGTCCAAGCCGGTTTAAACTATAGTGAGAAGAATGAAGGCCAGAAGAAACTAAGAAGTCAAATGAACGAGTCCGTTCGAGGTAAAGCTGGCAGGACGTAAATCTTAAAGAGAATAAGATGAAGTTAATTTCCGATAGGCGAAAATTGTGTATCAACGTTAATTAAACGGAGAAATTCCTAAATAAGAAAAGTTCTATCGAAGGAAACTTGAAAGAGTGGAGCGTTTAAGACGCGAGTTAATAAAGCGTTGAAGAAATTATAAAAGCCGTTTCGCAAAATAGAAAGTTCTAAAAGATTAGAAAGATTTCATAATTGGAAGATATAGAGAAACTATCTTGGCCCAATACGAGAAGTATTCAAGTGAAGTGAAATTATTCTATTTATTCTGTTATTGCCAGAACTTATTTCAATTACAGAAGCTACCCTGAACCCTCATGAAGGAGTGGAACGCTCCGAGCTGTGAACTGAAAATTAAGAATTATAATTCTTACAGTAAGGGAATTTATGGACCGCATTATTTATTATTCGAAGGTAATAAATACCTTTAAATATTCGGACAGAATAGTAAATAAACTATAAGTAATTTTCTGCGAAAGTAATAACCAGAAATTTTGGAATAAGACAATTACCAATAGTGTTCCGAGGTTTTGGACATCAATGTGATTCGAAGTCAAGAAGGAAGCCATCATATGACGAGGGTTCCTAGTGTGCTTCGATATTGTGCTTGTGAAATCTACGCAGTAAAGTGGATTTAATTCAGTGAGAGTGAAACATAAAGACGAAGACTTCAAGCGTCTACTAACCTGTAAGTACAGAACTATTATTCATTATTATTTTGGATGGGCCATAAAGATAATTCATGAAGACAGAAGCGAAGACTGAATCGTGGGATGCAAACGTCAACTTAATGTGCGTGATAACTATTATTAATTCACATAAGGTGATAAAAGCTAATGATGTATAACAGCTATTATTAATTCACATAAGGTGATAAAACTAAAAAGTTAGATCGCAATAACTATTATTAATTGCAGTGTAAAAGTGATACACAAGAATCTTTATTTCATGCAAGTGATTAGGATATAATCTTACTTTCAAAGTGATTAAGAGTGAAAAGTAATATTAGTGAAATATTTACCAGTGTGATTAAATTATTGTGTGCTATAGTGAAAT
>JAFIDM010069556.1:0-15997 GCA_023159025.1 Thereuonema tuberculata
TTCTGAAATAAAATAGAAAATCTGAGAAGGGATTTTGTTATAAGTTTTCTGATTGAAATAAAATCTGCATTTTTTTTGTGTTTTTATTTAAAAAATAATACATTTCAATGGAAACAATTAGAGTGATTTTCAGAAAATATCATAGATTTCAATTATAAAAGAGTGAAATGATGTCTCGAAGTGTGGTTTTTCTTTCTAAAAAGATAATTTATATATTTTCGTTAAATAACAGTCTCTTTTAGAATTATCACATTGGCTGAATTCACGTAAGAATGGTTCTGGTATCTATTTTTTTTTCTTACACGAATGTTAAATATTTACTAATAACAAAAAATAAAAAAAAAATCCCAAAAATATTGAACGAATTAAGACTTCATTTAAATTTTATTTCCTAAATTCCTTTTTTTTTATAAACGAGATAGAAACAGTTGTGAAAACGCATACATATATTCTCAAATTTTCATATCTAATAATTATAAACAATACAATTTTTTTTCATTTTTTACAAATAAAAAAAGGGAACTAAATCGGAATCTATTATTCAAATCTTCTAAGCCTGGTAAGTGTAATCGTATTAAACGAAGCGACATGGATAAATTATTTAATATTCAGTGTTTTTTTAGACATTAATAGATATAGAATAGAAATCCATTGTTAAGATTTAAGTATTTTTCTGTAAAATTATGTCGCCTTGTTGCACTGATTTCTCGATAAGGACCCACCTCTCAAAAATTTAAGATATAAACGTTACATGGTCCCTTGTCCTCAAATAAGCACATCAAGTTTCAGGAAGTTTAAGTTATTAATTTGATTCAAAAGTTATTAGGAGTAGGAGATACGAACACGAACATACACTGACTGATTAGACGATTCTCACTTGCCCTATTTTAAAGTAAACTAAAAAAAAAAAACAGTCTGCATTTAAAAATCATTACCAAATGTTTGTTTTTCAATGAAATTAAGAAGTGTACATAAATCAAGTAAACAATTCAGCTTTATTGACTTATTGCATCCATTCTGATAACTTACTTAGTAAAATTTGGGATGTCTATGAATATTTTTTTTTTTGGGGGGGGGGTTACTAGAAATTCATGAGACTTTTGATAAGAAGAAAGACTGGGATTCAGTTATTTTAACTGTTCTTTAAATATGAGAATATAAAAGTAGTTGTTGCTGTTTCCATATTTTTTTTTCTTGTGAAAAATCAAAAGACATTATCTGGAATTTTTGTTTTTATCTAGTTTCCAATCGGAAAGTGACAATGATGAAATCACTCGGTCTGTGTGTGCGTAGTTGTGTATTTGTGTTACTCCTACAACTGGATTCTTCAAACATTGTTTTCGAGATTAGAAGAGAGAGAGAGGAAATGATAAATCTTATACAAAAGGACTGGAATTAAAACAAAGGATTCGTATTCTATTTCCATTAGTAGATCATTGTAGTAAAACAATGAAAATGAAATAAAATCTCTATGGTTTGATCCGATTTAACTTAACTTATTTACTAATTTAACTTATTTATCCAATTTAACTTATTTACACAATTGCAGTAAATAATGCTGATTTTTATTTCATTCATTTTTATTTCAGGAAATGGAAAAATCTGTTCTGTTCAGAAAATATTATAATTCGAATAATAATGTACTTTTTTCATTTTTAGTCAATTCGATTACAACGAAAAATTAAAACAAAATAAGTAAATTTTAAGAAAGTAGGCTTTCTGTTCTTTCGAACTTCCAATTAAAATTATCAACCGATGTCAAATAATATTCTAGGATTATTGTTATCCCTCCAGGGTCGAGTACAGATCACTCTAAATTCATTGAAATCAATAAATTTGGGTTAGTTCAGGTCATATAATAGAGAACATACAGAATCTTCATTTATCAAAAATTTCATTTAGAACTGTGGTTCTCAACTGGAAGGACTTGATAGCTTTAAAACATTTAAAGACTTTTACTACATTCTTTTTGTTTATTCTTGTGCTGGGCTTAACAGACATTTTTCAGTGAATTTGTCAGCACGTTAACCCTTCCTTTTACTTTTACTAAATTTTCTTAATATTTTTATTGGTTTAGTTTCCTTGCACTTTATTGATCTCTTTAAGAAGTAATGAATTAAATGGAACACAGAAATAGATTGAAAAGACTGCGACAGATGACAAAAGGTAAATTAAGTCATACATTTGATACGAATGTCTCCTACTCCCAGAAAACCTCCATAATGTGAATATTTTAACTATTTTGTTTACAACTATATTGTAAACTCAACATTTATATAATACTAGCAAAATTCCTGTAATTACCGCTGTTAAAAACAATGATTTGTCCTGATATGGAGAAGGAATAAATTGATCCTGTGAGATCACTTTAAATCTTAATCAATTGGTAAAAAAGCACATGATCTTATAACTTACTCTTATATTTTTATTTTATAACCCGAATATTCCTATGTATCAAATTTTTCGAGATCGAAGACTTTCCACTTGTTTTGCTCTTCCCACGCCTTGGGAAAAAAATTTGACAAACCCTCACAAAACGTTTAACCGAATTCCAGAAAAAAAAAAAAAAAAAAATTTCATTTTAATTTTCAATCTTTTTTATGCGATTATCCCTAAAGGGCAAACGCACTACTCCGTCTTACCTTATGTTTATGAAGCGTATTCGTAAAGTTCCGTTCCGTCATTAGAGAGTTTTTGCCATAACGTGATTTATATACGGGAAACCCAAATGTCACGTGAACGAATACGGTAACCACAATAGCGAGCTCTGTCATGAAGAGAGTTTTTGCCATAACGTGTCAGTGGACACGGTAAGCTAATAAACAAGATGGAAGACATACTTCAGATCGCTGCATTTGGAAGCAACATCCAAAGTTGAGTTTAAATGAAATGAATGATGAGGATTGTCGATTATATTTCCGTTTGAAAAAAACGATAGACTTCGACTAGCAGATGGCCTAAATATACCCGCAATAATAATTGAAAATGAATTGAAAATGAAATGAAACTTCGCGCAAGAGTATCAGGTAGTCATTCATGTTAAATCTAATTCTCTAAGGTTTATCGGAACTCATGATTCCTACCGTAAAGCTGGGCAAAAACTCTCAATTGTCGAAGATTCCGCGCACTTTACCGTTGAAGTTACGTTTCCACTTACGTTGATGTTCGTTGAAAAGAAAATTCTCTTTAAAAAGTTGACATCTGCACATTCTGACGCATAGAATTAATTTATTTCAATAAAAATATTGTTTATTTCGAAAGATAATTTCCTCACTGTGATACTTAATTTATAATAGCCTTCGATTCATTCGAAGCGGTGGCCAAAATGGCGCCGGCCGAACTTGCTATACATCTTGAAAATCCTTGGGAAATGTCAGTGCTCTTTCATTGGCTGTTACTTCTCACACACGATCGGATTGGCTGGCCTTACGTTTTCACAGACGGCGATCTTCGTTGATTTGAAGATTTCCATTACGTCTTATGAGACTCCATTCTGGTGACCATGAATACGTAACTATGTCACTAAACCAATTATCTTACTGAAATACGACGTGAGATGGAGTAGTGCTTTTAGCCTTTTAGGGATTGAATTTACAAATATTCATTCTTAGTGAGCATCTAAAGGAAAAACATCCCGAAAGTTCAAGTTCCTAGGTTCAGATGATGTGGCTGTGCATTGCTATCAGTCAATGAAAGACATATAGTTCCACCTCCTCTCCATTTCATCCTTCGGGTATTTTTTTTCGAAAAAGAGAAATGTAATTTTTAAGAAATGTATTTTTCCGAATTTCACGTTTCTAGCTAAGTTGTTTCAGACATACGAGTTCCTTCAAGAAAGTCTGCATCCCCATTTTCACATTTTTGGTGGAAATTCGAAAATTCGTCGAATACATATTTCTTCGATGTTGATAAACAGCACTTATGTCAAATTTCGTATTTTAATCTCTCGCGGTTTCGGAAGTGGTCTATTTTTAAACCCCTTTTGCATCCCTTTGGGATGTTTTATGTTTATGTTTATGTAGTGAATGTGATTGGCAGAGAAGCCACGCACTGCGACCGGAAGGTCTATTGTACTATCCCACGGAAATAAGGACAGATGGAGAGAAAGACTGAGAAAGTATGGTGGGAGAAATCCCTTTGGGATAGTAGACTATTTCCAAAAATCCATTCTTACTACGGGCTTACAACACAAGTGGAACACATCCCTAAAATTTCAAGTTCCTACATTCAGGGGTTTTGACAGTGCGGGTTTATAATTAAGGTGACTCTACTCTCAGTTGTAAGTAAAGTAAATCCACATATCTCAAGGAAAATTGGTAAATATGCTTAGTAGAAAAACTTATGGAACACTTTCTGCAACTGTCTTTGAATAACTGTCTTATTATTATAAAGTTTCATTTCACTCTACGTTAAAAGTGTGTCACGTGACACAAATGGTCACTGACACGATCCGATCCTAGCCTCCTGGAGTCAGATTTCGTCTCTTACAATTGATTGCATTTTAATTGTGCCTGTGTATTGCTCTTTTTATTTATTTGTAATATTTTTCTAATGATATATTATCTCATTTTCTATTTTTCTGTAGAGTTAAGTACTTTTAAACTTGCGAGGAGAACAACAAATGATCAGTGAGGTAAACCACGCCTTCATTTCTCTCCTCGTTAAAGAGAAGAATCACGTGATCGGAGAAGCCGCTCTGATTGGATAGCAAAAGTGAAACTTTACAAAACATCGGAAAAACGAAGAATTACTACAGATCGGTGAGAAGGGCGGACAGAAGACGAACAGACATGTGAGGAAAGACAGCTCCTGACTCCCGTTGGGGAAAGGACAGCAAATTTTACAACAGACACGAACTGTTTATTTTTCAATAAATTACATGTTCAGTAAACATTTTTATCTATTTAATGTATAAATTTTGAATTTAAGGTATTTATCTAAATGCAATGCGTTATTGTTAAAAATATTTTTGATTTTTTTGTTAAAAGTGACCAATTAGGTTATGTATTTATTGAAAACCACAATTACCTCTCGTTTAAGGCTATTTCTTCTGTATCTAACCATTCAATTTTACATTTTAAATGTAGGGATTTGTGTGTTTAATTAATCAATTTAAATTTAATTAATTTCTCTTAATCCTGATTTGTGTTACATCTTAGCAAATGAACAACTTCAAATTTGATATGGATTAAAGTTATTTCCTGTTTTTTTCCCTTAAGCCATCAGTCGTATTCAACTCTATTGAGAATTTATTGGAAGACTTATCGCATTTTAATGGGAAAGATACTGAGATGGTTTCCCTTTGTCTTCCTTATGGAATGACTTCAAACACGAAGATAAAGTGAAATAAAACAATGGGACATGCACTTAATAAACTAATATAATTTTCGAATAGACAAATTAAAACGATCGATTTTAGCCAAGACTTGTGGTTAACTTCAGTTACATTAGAATAAAAGAGCTCTCCATTAAATAACAAAGTATATCAATATTCAAATTGAAATCGTGATGAAGCGAAACGTAACAACTCTTCTAAACGTCATGGCAAGGGAACAGCGCCACTGGCATCGGAAACTGGAAACACCCGCCGTCAGCACAAACAAGTGAACGTCATCAGCTTCTGTAACACCTTCGTATGAATGGAATGGAAGAAATGGATGCCAGAGAATAATCAGCATCTAGTTAATAGTTACTGACATATTAGTAAAAAAAATAAAATCTATTAGTATAATAGTTTTGATGTATCGATAACCTTATTTTAAAATATCGACTTAATCAAGTAATTTAGTCAATTTTCCTATTCACAAAACCGAAAAGCTTATATGATAATTTTAAAATTTTATGTATTAGATTCTTTTTTATACATTTTGGAAAGCAATAAATAAATAATTAAACATTAATAATTTTAAAACACTAATCCAAAACTTTCAGTATATTATAAAGCGATAGATTTTGTAAACTTGAAATGCTAATATCTAGAATCCATGAAAACAAAACAATTAAACTGCAGAAATATATAGTAGTCTTTCAATGTGCTATGCTGAAATGAACAATAATTATATTGTAGAACAGACTGACTAAAGTAAAGAGTAATATTATAAAGGAAACACTTATGATTCAATATGTATATAAGTACAATAAAAATTATTATTATTATTTAAAGTTCTTAAACACAGTTATAAATTCAGTTTTTTTTTTGTTTTTTTTTAATGATAATATATTTTGTTTTTCAGGTAGGATTTCCAATCTTGATTCTTCAGTATTTCTTGATGATAGTGAAGCAGCCATTAATTGCAGTGTCATTCTAAACTGGTATGTTATATGCTTAGCATGTGGAAGCAAAGGATATGAATTTTGAAAAGTAGCCTTCACCTTCTGAGCGAACTTTACAACGTTATATTGAAGGCCTGAACCTTACCTCAGGAGTAAGTGAAGAAGTTTTGAAATTGATGCAAATAAAAATTAGAACATTGGAGCCTATTGAAAGACATGCTGTCATCATGACGGACGAAATGGCACTATGAGAAGGAATTAGTCTTGATGTTTCAACTGGATATATTGTAGGAAAATCCACAGTCTCTATAGCAGGAGGGAATGTTGGAAGCTTAGCAAATCATTTCCCTAGCATTCATGATATGTGGTTTGTCAAGAAGATGGAAACAAGTAATACCCTATCACTTTTCAAGTAATTCCTGCTGTCCAAAAACTTTGAAATTGCTACTTTTTGATATAATTAAGAAATATGAATCATTATGGTTGATTATTAATGTTTTAGTTTCAGATATGGGGGGGGGGGATGAAATCTAGGTGTTTGGCGTAAGTTTGATATTTTATAATTAAAAAATATAATTAATATTTGAAGTTTGATTCAAAATTAAAAAGGCTTCAATTTTAAATTTCAAAATGTAAAGTAATAATTTAAATAATACGTCACAAGGAGCCTCGTCAATAAAATCCCCCGAACCATTAGCGACAGTCTCGAAACACGCACGCACAGACGAAATGAACTCAACCCACGGCATTGAGGCCTTGAACCGGCGTGGCAAGAAGACAACCGTGACAATTCGCAATAAGAAGTAAGAAGTAAAAGAAGATAATTAAGAAGAGCTATTGGATAGAAGAATGAAGAACCGTATCGAGACGGGATTCGGAAGTTTTCCAAGCCAAATTAAAAGGACCAATGGAAGTTGGACATTGCGGAAAGGGCGACGGAGTCACAAAATTGAAGTGAGCGTAAATTATCTAATTCTGCAAAGAACAAGCGGAAGAAAAGCTCGTTCATCATAAGAACTGTGAGTATTGAAATTTATATTATCCTAAGGGAGGAAAATTAGCATGAAGAAAGAAGAGACTTAATATCAATGTCAAAGTGGACTCAACCAACAAGTGGGAACGTTTAATTCACACAGGGTGAAAGCGTTAATTAAAAGCCATTAAATTTAAAGAAAATTAAGGAAGACGTTTAAATTCATACAAGTTGAAAACGTTAATTAAAAGCCATGGAATTTAAAAGGGAAACTTATAAGAAATAATTAAATCACACAGGGTGAAGGCATTAAATAAGTCATTAAATTTATAAGAAAGATTTAATATTTTATTTAAAGTTAAAATAAGTGAACTGATAATACTTAATAGTGATTAATTTAAATAGTTGAAAATTACGAATTGCTTAAGTAAGCATTGCAACGAATTAAGTTTTGAGTATCGGCATCGAAAGGGTTCGATGAAAATATTTGTTTTTAAGAGTGTTTCGAAGATACGAAAACTTAAGTGATTATTGAATAATTAGTTTTCAATTTACGCTAATAGTAAGTGCTTGTTGAAACAGTGAATAATTTTATTAATCCAATTCATTATTAGGAAAGGCCACCACCATTTCAACAGTGGGATAAACTACATCGTTAGAAGAGCCGAAAGGACAGCCCAGCGAACTCGAACTTTGAACTTTTTCTTTTTGTATACATTTTACCAAGTTGAAACTTCAACTAAATTGTAAATATATATAGCCGTTAAAAAAAAAAAAAAAAAATCCTAAACCCCTCTCATTTTTATATCGTTTTTACTTCTCCCTTGTCTGTCTTATTCAACAGGCGCCTTTTCGAATAAACCACCCACCCTCCTTTTCTTTCCGTCCCGGCTGTTTTCTTTGGGTACACTTTATTGCACGTCTATCATAATACCTTCCAGCATTCGTTCTGTTTAGCCCTCCCTTCTGCCTAGTCCTTGGTCATCTTCAGATGTTTTAACCGGCAAATTTGCCTCGAGCCTCTAGTTTACCCTTATGACATCATTACTTCCCAGGCTTCTGTGTTAAAATAAAAAAAAAATTAAAAAAAAAAAAATTGCTGTCCCTCACTAAACATGCCGCCCGGAACGGCGATTAACCTTGCCTCTCCTAAATCATGCCTGCACCAATGATTCTTTGCGTTATCAACATATTTAATACATTATTAAATATATATTCATTATATAAAAATTATTTGTATGAATTGTAAATTTCAAGTAGTAAGCTTACAATTTTTCTGTCTTTCTTCAATTACTTCCAATTTTAATAATAATAAAAAAGAAAAAAAAGAGGACAGTCTTGTTGTTACTGGAAAAGAAGAATACAAGAAAAAAATATATATATATTGATATGCAGATTTTATTTTTCTAAACTGAAAGTAGCTTAAATTATAAAAGTTAATAGATTTATATATTTTTAATTTTATTTTTATTTCTGCCTACTAGAAAAAACACGAAAAAGAAATAAAAAAGCAAAAGCAAAAAAAAAATTTTAAAAAAAGGAAGAAAATTTAAAAAAAAAAAAAGAAAAAAAAAGAAAAGAAACTGTTTAGCATATAAGACATGGATTAAAAAAAGAAAAAAAAATTTATCAGGTAGCTGACGCGAACCAGCAACTTCTAGTTATAGATCACAGCATCTTTATCGACTGAGCCACCGCTGCAACTTCCTGTTTCGATTGGCAGACACGAAGCTTTTATGCTTTAACACCGGAAACGCTGCAAAAATCATCAAATATCTCCAAAACGCTTGAGTGTTGGACCCCAAAACCGGGTATATTTTTGAAGTACTTCATGAGTACTGTCATCTCCCCAAAAGGCATCAAACTCCGCGAGATACAAGCCGTGTCCTCTCCTTGTTAGTTTCATGTAAGCAAATAATCTTACCACTTGACATTGTAGAATAGCGTGGTTTACCCTCTGCTCAAGTTTCTATAGATTACATTAAGCAAACAATAACTTTTTTTCTGATTCTGAAAAGAAAGAATTGCGACTGGCTCCTAAGCTGAATTATACTGAATTATATTAGAATTGAATCATTATGATGAATGTTGGGCCTGCATGTTCTTAATACAGCAGGCTACAGCAGTAGCCATGAGATAATATGTTAAAGAAGGATGCCTTAGTAAAGAGGCATTAACCACAGCATGGTTTATTGATATAATAACTCAGTGATTTAATATAATGACTTCTCGCTCTCCGAATTCAGCCCTTAGCCACATGAAAACAGAAACTTATAAAAATGCAATTTCAATTTTGGAGAAATGTATTCTGTTATTTCACAAATTACAAATTGGTAACCTAACCCTGTTGGAAGCCTGTACAAACAGATATGATACTTTCAACAACATTAATTTTAGATCTGCAAGATTTATACTTAAATACTTAAAATATTTTTTAATTTTTTTATTGGGGCGTCTTACTCAAGATGCAATTGAAAATCTTTTTTCTGTTGTGAGATTTAAGAATGCTGTACCAACAGCCAACAAATTTAAAACTGCTTTAAGAATAATAGTGATAGAGCAGTATTTTATTAATGGAAAAACCGGTAATTATGCTAGTGATGGAGATACTAAGTTTCAGTGCTGAAACAAACAGATCTGAATGTGATCACTGATGATTCAGTTTATGAAGTAGACGATTTAATTATAGAACCAATTAGTTGTAGATGAATTGTTTATTATCTCTATTATCTGAGTGGTTGTATTGCAAATAAACAATGTAGTAAATATTCTCTTTGAAAAAAATTGTAAATTGTTATTTAGGCCACCATCAGACACAACAAGTGGTTGTGTTTCTTTGCATGTTTTTACAAAATTGAAATATTTTAATTTTTGTTTCAAACGAGATATTTCAGTATTTACTGTCAGCAGAAAATTGGTTTAGAACCTTAGAAAGTGCTATTTTAAATACAAATATAACATTGATGATAGAGTTAAAATCATGAAACAAAATTCAACTGATGATTTCTCTATTTGTTGTAACATAAATAATAAATTACTGAAAGTATTTGTAGTTCATCGTATTTATTTTCTCTTAAAACAGCAAAACTTTGAAATTATAGTCATTGAAATTAGTATTAATGTTTTAGACTAAATTAAATCATGACTAAAGCCCTTTATTATCAAAGTAGCGACAGACGCCATTCTGGAATCACCCGCTCTGTTGCTGCTGTGTTGTGCGAGCTAATTCTTATGATTTTAACTGTATTTTCCAGCACTAAATTAGTGTCTGTGATAAAAAGACCAGTTTGAACAAAACTTATCTTTATCAATTTTTTTTTATTATTATTATTTTTTAAGTTATTACGTTTTATTTACTTTTTAAAACCATATCCTTTGGAAGAACATCTTTTGCATTTCAAATGCATTTTAAATGGGTTTATTCGTATTTTAATAAAATACTGAAAATGATCATCTTTTTGTTTAAGTTTATTATTATATTCTTTAACAAATTGCTTTTA
The DNA here is from genome assembly GCA_023159025.1 of Thereuonema tuberculata. Lineage (NCBI taxonomy): Eukaryota > Metazoa > Arthropoda > Chilopoda > Scutigeromorpha > Scutigeridae > Thereuonema > Thereuonema tuberculata. The sequence continues at coordinate 10,747 of JAFIDM010069556.1, forward strand.
TTAACATTTAATATCAATTTATTTTTCCAATTTATTATTACATTCTTTCATGTTAAATTTAAGTAAAAGCTAATAATTTAAAGTTTACTTTTTTTGTCAGAAACAAACCTGTATGCGAAATGTATAGTTTACGATTAGTACAATTTTATAAAATAATTAGAATATAAGAAATACTGGTGTATAGAATTTTTTTTTATTCTTAGTAAAACATCGATTTATTTAGGAAACGAAACACTAGAGTACATAAAAATATGTGGTTGATTTATTAGTAATATTATATTTACATATGAAGTGATCATAAAATACAGAAAAGGGCGATATTACAATACTACTAAAAGAAAAAAAAAAACAAAGTTACAGACTCCAAGAAATAAAAAATCTGATAAACTGATTAACACTGTTATATCTGGCGTTATATCCATGTGTCTTTCAGTTTCTATTCTAAAATCTCACAAGATTTTGACATGCTCATTTTCTAAAACTTTTCAACTTGATGTTCCCATGAATTTTTAGTTGCTAGCAAGTCAATTTTTTTGCATAATGCCCAGTGTATTAATCTGGCGATCCTATCATGTCTACTTTTATAGTCCGTTTGTGCGATTTTGCTGCATTCACAGATTAAATGCGAAACAGTTTCAAATTTTTCTTGGCAGTTTGGGTTATCACTGGTTTTCTGAATTTTTGCTTTCATTACATTTATCTGTAATGCTTGTTCTTGAGCAGCAAAAATTAATCCTTCAGTTTCTTTCTTGATAGTACCCAACTTTAACCATTCCCAAATGAGATCGTTGTCATTTTTGCCTTCAATATTTCTCAGATACTGTCCAGGCAAGGGCTTGTTTTTCCAACTATTTAATTTTATTTCAAACTGCCGTGCTTTATAAACTGTTTTGGTTTCTGTTGATTTTAAAATATTCTCACTGGCTACAGCTTTCACAAGTTTCTCCTTGCTTTTCCTAATGTAATCACTGAGACTTCGTTTTATCTCTTCCACTATTTGGTGAACCTGTGGCAGTCTATGGCCACCAATTTTTCGCGGTTAATATATAGTCTGTCAACGTCACTTCCTGGATGTAAAGCATGATGCATATTGAGCAATTTTCGCGTTTTAAGATCAAGTTTTTCTAGGTCGTTTTGGTTCCAATCAATTATTCCATCAGGATATCTGACTACTGGAATTGCCTATGTGTTAATGGCTTTAATTGTATTTCCACCATTCAGTTTTGATTTTAAAATCTTTCGAATACTCTTAATGTATTCTTTCTGAGTGATTTCTTTAATTCTAGTGTTCAGAATATTGTCAACTTCCCAATGATTTCATTATGGAACCATTTTCCAGTTTTATTTCCTCTAATTCCTGCATTTTGCCACGTTTCAAAATACAAAATTGCAAATTTTTCAATTTCAAATTGCATTTGGATATCCCTGCCAAATTTTTGGACAATGCTTATTAGTGACTCAGTTCGGCAGGACTTTTCGTGTAGAATTTCAAATCATCCATATAAAGCAGATGGTTTATCTTTCTCGTATGTTTAGAAACGTAATAGGCCAACTTTGTTTTGTTTGAAATTATAGAAAGAGGAAACAAGGCGGTATTGAACAACAGTGGTGACAGTGAGTCTCCTTGGAAAATTCTTCTCATGATGTTTACTGCACCAATTTGTTCACCATAGACCATTAGCAAAGTCTTCCAATTTTTCATGCTTTTCTTTAAAAACTTTTGTATGTTTTTGCTAATCCCATAAATTTCTAAACAGGTTGTGATCCAGCTGTGCGGTAATGAGTCGAATGCCTTTTTATAGTCTATCCATGCTATTTGTTATTATTATGTTTGTATGTTTCAAACCTTGGGTTTCCCCAGCAAAAACAATATGGCGGGTCAAGGACCAAAGCACATACTGCCAAGTGTAAAGATGTGTGCAAGAATGATTAGGGATGTGTGCTTGTGTCCATAAATTTCCTAATGAATGGTCAATATAAATATTTTATTATTTGTGTGACTCCAATAGAGGCCCCCGGCGTTTATTTGCAAAACTAGCCTCAGCTCCCGGCGCTTATTAGAGACCGGCTGCTATTAGAGGCCGCCCATTATTAACAAAAACCTTCAGAACGCAATATTTTTATACATAAATACCGGCTAATATTACAACTAGCTACTTTTATTTGAATTTCACTTGCTACATAAGACTGTTAAAGATAAATGGCAATGTCTTTCTGTACCTTTCGCTGCTATTCATCGTCCAAATCCGCAATGACGGGCGGCCGCCTCACCGGAAGTTTCTTTGGTGACTTCCACCGCGCGAATCTTAAGGCAATGTCAAATGACTGTTTCGGCGCATTTTGTAAGACAATGTACCGTAAAGTATTACGCACGATTATAAAGATACGGATGCTTACACTAGTACCGGTAGGCAAAAATCAAAGACCCGGCTACTATTAGAGACCGGCTACTATTGGGCCGTGTCCCCTCTGCAGCCCGGCGCTTATTAGAGACCGGCGACAATAAGTGACTCGGCGTTTATTGGAGCATAAATGGTATTATTATTATTATTATTATTCAAAACAGAAACCAAGTAATAATAAATAAAGAAATAACCAAATTTCTTTATTTATTATTATCTCGAAAAAATTTCAAACCATGGGTTTGACCCAGCTAAGACAGTATTGCGGGTCAAGGACCAAAGCTCATATTACCACATGTAAAAAAAAAAGAAAAAATAAGAGTTTGGAAGAATAGTTAGAGATGTGTGGTTGTGTCCATAAATTCTTATTATTATTATGTTTGTATGTTTCAAACCTTGGGTTTCCCCAGCAAAAACAATATGGCGGGTCAAGGACCAAAGCACATACTGCCAAGTGTAATGATGTGTGCAAGAATGATTAGGGATGTGTGCTTGTGTCCATAAATTTCCTAACTATGCGTGTAGTGTTGAGTACCACAGCCTTCTGCAGTTGTGCATAAGTGTTTTTGTGAAGTCCTAGTGTGCTGAGACTGTGGTGCAATGTGTGAGGCACCAGACCAGTGGCAGACAGAACGATGGGTACAACACGTACCCGATCCTGCCTCCACTGCTTCTGGAGCTCGTGTGCTAGATCAGTGTATTTACTGATCTTGTCTGCGTGAGTTTTCTGCATGTTCTTGCTGATAGGCACTGCAATATCAATTAGATAGGTCTGTTTGTTGACCTTATCAACAAGTGTGATGTCTGGTCTGTTGTGATGTATGGTTTTGTCTGTGTGAATGGGGCGGTCCCAGTATAGTTATATGAGGGTGATTCTAATACGCTTTGTGGTATGTACTTGTAGTACGGGACCGTGCTCTTAATAAGTGAATGTTTGTGTGCTAGTTGTTGATGAACGATCGATGCTACCTGATTGTGTCGGTGGAGGTAGTCTGTTTGAGAGAGAAGGGGACAGCCTGATATTACGTGGTCGATCGTCTCATTATTATTATTATTATTATTATTATTATTATTATTACTACGATTATATAATTAAATATTGCAACCATTATTTTGGAGAACTCATTCCAAGTTTTTTTAAAAAAAATAAAAAAAATATCATTAAAAATCAATCGTCAGCATAAAATATTTTATTATTTGTGTGACTCACTTATTGCTATTATTATGTTACAACGAAATCACGTTATGAATTGAATAAAAACATTATTGAATAATTGAGGAGCTTAGTTTCAAATTCCGCAATCTCCAAAATATGCAAATTCTGAGCCAGTGGACTTTTTGCTAAGTTCTAATCAAAACCCGCCGCTTGCATACAGTTTAACTTCAAAAACCGCTTTATTACTCTTTCTATATCCTACAATAAAATAAAAAATCAATTAAAATCCTTTTTTAATTTCAACAATTTCCGCAAACTTCTTTTTTCGTAAGGCAATGTCAATATCTGGACGTCTCAGTATCGCGAATTACTGTGACAGTACTAGTTTCAAATAAGTAAAAAATTCTTTCAATTCAACAACAGCAAGACAGTTTTCGCTACAACTTTAGGGAGAAGCATTGATGGTGATATGTCATCGCAGATGTGACATTTCTTGTTTTGTTTTACATTTTATTAAATCTGTTTGAAATATTTTTTATGTGAACTTTCTTTGGGATGTGAGCCGGAATTTGTGCAATTTTCTCTTTTTAAATGAAGAGATATTATGATTCTATTGATTAAATGTGAACGATTCAATATAATTTTTAAAACTAGATAACAGATAATATTGAGAGATTTCATGATATCACCATATTGAATTTATCCTTAGATGTTGTATCTATTCTTATCACTGAATGTCTGAGAAAGATGGCCATGTAGTTCACAAGGGAATGAAACTATCTTGACACTGTCTTTGCTTTATCATGTTTTCATATTAAAAAAATGCATTTTTAAAGATGTATGTGTGTCCTAATCATTTTAACGATTAATTCGTTATTAAGTAAGCAAATGAAAATGTATTATAACTAAATTAAATGTTAATTGTAGTATTACACTATACAATAGTAACATATCAATTCTTTTAGGATCAAAGGATAGATAATTAAGTTTTAGTAATTTATTCAATCACTTCAATGCAGTTCAATCATCAATTTCAGATATTTGAAATGCAATAGCTTTTTAGTATCTTGTAAACTAATTAATTAGTTAGATAATTAATTGTTTTCTCGGAGTTTTCATTTCAGAAATATTAAGATACGTGGCATTTTTCCTAATGTGCTTTTTTTCGAAAATCGGTGTTTGACAAATAAATAGACAATTTTTTTTTTTCTATTCTTTTTTAGTGAATACGAAAAACATATTGTATCTCAACGTTATCGAATAGAAGAGGGATATTATAGACTAGAGATATTTTAAAAATACAAGTCACAGTAACCAGATCTTTTTAACGTCGAATAGTAAACCTTTCTAAATCAATGATAATAATGCTACCTATGTTATTAGTTCATCTCAACTTCAATCAGTGGGAAATTATTACACTTACTATTTTGTTTCTTTGATAACCTTTGTGTATTTCTAAAACAATTTGGACATATTTCAATTATGAACACTGCTACTGATTTCGTACTTTCTTTTACTTTGTTTTTGTTTCATTGGGAAATCGGGACAGTCATTGACATCCATTCTGTTATTCAATGATTAAACTCAGTGAGAGAATTCCTTGAATTACTGTGCCATTGTAAAATTCAAAAAACTGAATAATTCTATTCTGAAATAAAATAGAAAATCTGAGAAGGGATTTTGTTATAAGTTT
>JAFIDM010069557.1:0-15996 GCA_023159025.1 Thereuonema tuberculata
GCCAATGGGAAAAAATGCCTCCGACTTGCAAACCAGGTGAGGAAAAAGTATATTCTTCCCTAATAAATTACTTTTTTGGTTTTAATGAAACCGCATATTTTATAACATAGATGATTCTGTTCTCATTATAGTGATAATGGTAATTAAAGAAATCAAAAAAGAAAACAAAAAAACAAAACAAAACCAGAAGCAATAGTATATATCCCGCCATCCTTTTTAGTTTTAGATTATGCATTTGTAATATTAGAGACTCCTTTTAAATCAACTTTAAAAACTGTAGTCTTCATCAAAGATGTTTAAAATTGCACATCAGTTAATTAAAAATGAAAACGAAAATGAACTAATTGTAATCTCGTGACGTTCGGTCCGATATACTGACCATTCTCTAAGATATTAAGAAATTCAAAACAGAACAATGAAATAAAAATTAAGGGAGCTCTTCTCCCTTCTTTTTTTATTTTTTTTTAAAGTAACATTTTTTTCTTTTGTTTTTTAAAAGTATTGTTTCATTAGTATGTTTTAATTTTTTTATTTCTTCGAGAATGGTCACTACATGTAACCGAAACGCTACGTGGTATTTTCTTTTGTAAATTTTCTTTTTTAATTGAAACTAAAATGCAATCTTAAATGCCTTAATATATTAAATCACTTGCACGTTAGAATTACTCCTTCATGGACACTGGTTTAATTAAAGACATTTTCAAAGCCTAATTTATCTTATCCATCTGAAAGTCAAGGTTTCAATGGAATAGTTTTTGAAAATACGACTTTTAACAGTGAACAAGGAAGAGTTCGTTTCAAATTATAAACTAAAGATTTACATGAAGTTAATTTAAAATAAAGAAACTGTTCGTTGAAACAAACTTGAAACAAACCAGCCTGAAGGAATTTAATTCTTTAATTTTTATAGAGAATATCCATTTTGTTTTATTTTATTAGCCAGATGTTCTTGTCATTGGAGTTTCAATGGCCTTCAGATTGCTGATTGTCATCAATTCGTATCTCATGAATCTGTTCGCAATTTACGTTGTGAAGACAACTTTCCTGAATTTCATGGAACGCAGACAACTATAGAATGCGTGTCGGGTTCTTGGACAATTCCAGACTCATACTGTACAAAAGGTAAGATTGTTTCATTTGTGATTTTGAATTAAAAATTTGAATTGAATCTAAAGCTCTGAATGTATTCCTGTATTCTTTCATTTGTTTCACTTACATAATAGCTTCTTGTCAAATCATGTGGTATTTTCGCGATATTTTTGAATTTAAGAATTTATGATTTTGTTCATAATAAGGGGGGAAGGGGGGGGGGCAACGTACGTAAAAAAATCGAACGAACTTTTTGGCCAACCCAGTATTTTAACGTTGGTGTAGTTTAAAGCAGTTTTATGTATAATTATCTTCCACATTTAAAATACGTCCTAGTTATATACAATTAAAATTATAAATGGTTACAGTGAACGTACTTGTAATGCAGAGAAATATTTTAGTGGAAAAGATCCTGTTTGTGTTCTTATAGGTAAGATATGGAAAATACATCCAATTCTATTTTTGCACTTTGGATACGGTCTAGAGAATACAGTGTAAAAAAAAAATATCATGTAACAATTGATTCAAAAAAGGTAAAATGTGGCATTGTTTACATAACTTCAATGCACAATTTCTAAACAATAAACCCACTTTTGTTTTTATATGCAAGTCAATATGTAATTTATCTCTTAAATTTAAAGAAAAATCAAATATAATAAAAAAAATTAAACTTAAAAAAAAGGGAAAAATCATGACTTCAGAAATAAAATAAAATAAAAAAAATAAAATAAAAATGTAATTATTCCATTCAGTGTCACTGTAAGGCTAATGAACTTCCAATATTTTGTGTATCCAATGGCGAGATCGTCTCGTTTCGTGCTTACAGGGGATTTTTATTTTCTGTTAAAACATAATGCGATCTGTCTATAAAAGATATCAATCTAAAAACAGTAACTGTTATCGTATAGGAATCCCTCATTACTAAGTCAATTATAATTTTCTCCTTTAGGTGTTATTAATTTTTTTCTCTCCATTTTCACGCAGTCCGTAAGAGGGATTCATAGACACGATCCTATCTCTCCCACTATATTTGCATTTGTTAATTAAATTAAATAATTTTTAATTACCTTATTTATTTGCGCTTTATTTTTTGTTCACAAATAAATAATATGTCTAATTTGATTTCTAATATTTATAAGTAGGTAATTGATTTATTTTAGTGTTTTTAATGCTCTGTCGTTTCTACATTTTTCTTACTGATCCTTTCTCCTAATGTTTCATACTAGATGTTTGCCATCCTTGCCGAATGACAAAGATCCCATCCCAAAGCACAAAGTATTATCTTCCAATTACAAAAACAAAACTGCCGGATCTTATTTTGCAGCCTGTTTTCGCATGATGTCATTTCTTCCACCCCTTTCAATCTTCTTCTTCTCTTTTTGTTTAAAGCCTTATTAACTGTACGTACTTTTCCATTCTAACTCATGACTTGAAAGTATAACTCATGACATGAAAGAAAGTTCCTTAATATAACTACTTAATTTCTGTTTTAATGTTTGTAATTACCTTGGTGGGAAATGAAAAATGAATACACTGAAGGCATGGTCTCAGGAGAATGAAATTTTGTTCATACATTCTATAGGTCGTACACTGTACATGATCATGCGCACAGGGTAATACGGCTGTTTACAGAGGCTACAGTGTGTGTTAAAAGACCATGTCAGTACCCAGTGTACCCTCCTCCAGCAGCAATGCAGACCGATCGTACAGGTGCCGAATGTCATCCCGGTGGCGCAGCTGTGAACGTTTGTCGCTGGTATTGCAGATTTGGCCAGACACCGTCCAACCGAGTCCCACACATGCTCAATGGAGAACAGGACAGGTTCTCGTTCTGGCCAGAGATTTTGATGAACGCCTTGTAGAGCTCGTTGAGTTGCCCGGATGGTGTGTGTATTGTCCTATTAAAAGAGCTCATCTCCCTGATGTTGCAGGAATGGAAACAGAATGGGTTGGATGATGTTCTGGATATATGCTGCACTGCTGAATGTTGTCTGCAGGACAACCAGAGGCTCCCCACACCATCATGTCAGGCGTTGGTCCTGTGTGGCGCTGCGTATACACTGTGGAAGATACCGTTCTCCTGGTCGACGCCGCACGCGCAAACGACCATCACAAGCTCCGAGACAGAAACTGCTCTCATCACTAAACAGTTTGCTGCGCCATTCATCCTTCCAGATGCTTCTTTCGCGACACCAAGATGGAGAGGCGTGAGGGAAAGTGTGATCGTAGCCCAGCTTCCAGCAAACGGTTGCAGATGGTCCTAGCTAACATCCCTTAAGCAACGCTCGACCTAATGTGTGCTGCGGTCGCCGTGCCATCCACGATGGCCGCTGGTATGATTAGGCAGTTCTGGCATGCAACAGTGTGCCGCTGCCGTCCGGAACCAGGCTGACACCTTCCTCGAACCATCGGCTGCAACACTGATGCAAGGAAGACATTTCATGTACAGCGTGTTAAGCGATTTTCCGGAGCGATCACCCGGCCTTCCGCAGATTCACAATACGACCTGGGTTAAACTCCCTTAACTGCACAAACTGTGGATATCTACGCCATCCTGTCATGTCTACAACGTTCACTACCACCACTTCGGTGCACAGTATGGTGCAGGAAAGAGCCGACCACCATGCACTAGGTCAGCAACTGCTGATTGGAGCTCGGATTGGCCACGGCCAGTCCTCGCTTCTTAATTCTTCCACAGTACTGCGCTTTTGATCATCGCATTTACTGTTTTCTTCCAGTACTATACGCAAATACGGTGCTTCCCTTTCACTTAGGGTTTTCATTTTTCATATTCCACCAGTGTTTTATTCTCAACGTTATATTCTCTAATTTACAGTTAATCTCTTTTGAAGAGAGATTAAACAAAATCTTGTAACTTTTTGTAGATAACTGCCAAATGAATGAAACTGCCATCAATCTTGAAGATCGCAACTGTTTTGCATCATGTGACACTGATGCCGATTGTAGAAACAGAAGAGCATCGTGTTCCTGCGACGGTCCTTGTGGAATGAGTTGTATTCCTCCTGGTAAATAATTTTCATTAGTTCTATTTCATTAAAAAAAACTGAAAATATACGAAATTGATAGAATGAATTACAATTTTTGTCAGTAATCATTTATTGAATAATTTGATTCCATTCAGCATAACTAACTGCTCCAATATCTGTTTTCAGGAATAAAATGTGTAAAACCAGGAAATCTTAAGAATGGAGAAATCGTTTTTCCAGAATCGTTAGAATTTGGTTCTTCAATTTCTTATAAATGCAATGATGGTTATGAACTCATTGGACCTAGAGTAAGTATTTGTAATGCAGAGAAACATTTTGGTGGACAACCGCCTGTGTGTTTTCGTAAAGGTAAGATATCATATTACGCTAATCTAAAACGTATTATCTTATGTTAACCTAATAGATTCTAAACCGCTACATGGATCTTCTGTGTGTTTCTTATGTCTGTTTATCTGTCTGTGTCTGTTCCCTAATAACTTCTGAATCACTGGACGGATCTTCTTGGAACTTGGTATGCACTTTATTGAACAACAGATGATCTAACTGTTAAATTGTACAAGTGGCTTCTTGTCGAGAAGTTAGCACGAAAAAGCAACAAACGAAAGGACTCATCAGCCATTGATGGTTAATTTGAAGGCGTGAAAGGCTATGGATCCAACGCCTAAGAAAATCACTGTAATAAGTACAGTATCAATCTGACTGATGAGTCCTATAAGGATGAAATATCTGCCCAAGATTCTTTTGATGAGGCGAAAGGCATGAATGGAAAATTATACATTCTCAATATTTTCTACTTGCGGATTTCAATTTGTGCAAGTTAAACTCCCCGTAAGGGTCCTTGTCTTGTTTTGTTCCTTTATCAATTGCCTTCTGTGCTTAACATTCAAAATTTGAATAGGGATTTTCTTATTGTTGTTTTTGTAGGCCCCAATCTCTGAAATGGGAGTGAGATTCATACCCTTTCACGCCTTCCAATTGACAGTCAATGGTTCAATCTGTTTGATGAGTCCAAATAAGGACGAAACAGCTCAAGCAGTGAATGGAAATTTTAAATTCTAAATATATTCGTATTTTAATATTTTGAAATTTCGTAGTTTCTTGTTTTGAACTCACTTTAAGATGTTTCTAATATGAAAGTAAGTGAGAGTAATTTTAATTTTAATTGGGAACGAAATCTTAGCATCACCACATTCAAGAGTAAAATGTCAAAGGAGGCAATGGGTTAAACAATCACATGTTTGTCACCAGATAAATAAAAAAAAAACATTGCATTTTACATTTATCACAGCATCTGAAGCATAAGAACATTGTAATTTATTTTTATTGCTTAACAAGATTTCTTGAGATCAAAAAAATTACTTTGAACAATAATTTTTTAAACAATTGTTTTTCACATTTTTTTAAATAACATTAAAAATCAGTGTATTGATATTTTTTCAACAAAAAAAACTGAACACAATGTGACGGGTTTATGACATGGAAAACCATACAAATCCTAAAATGGGGACTCCACCTCCCTAAATCGTAACGATGTCTAGAAACAGCTGATGCGTTGTCAATTATTGCCTAACTACCAAAATGTGCAGAATATGTCAATTTACAAAACACTAAACGAGCATGAGATAAAAGAAAATACACCTGAAATACAGGTGCTGAGCAAATAAACATGTTCCTGGTGCTGCTAACAACGGTGGAATTTCTTCTCTGGAAATGGAGATTAAATCTGCTGGGCCCTGTAGGCGAACCCCCAAAATTTCAATAAAACACGTCTCTATATTCTTTTAAAATAGCAAGAGAGTTTATGCTAGGCTATTTTTGCTTACTACAGTTTGAAATACAAGAATACTCATTGAAGACATCAAACACTTGTTTAAGAACTAAATGATATTGAATCATGGAGAGCAATCTGGCGCCCTCTCCAAACGTTACGCATTGAACAGTTGCTCACAAAGCCAAAAAACTGTTCTTAAAATAAATTCCAATTCTCTGTTATAGTAGGAATGCTAAGAAAAGAATAGATTGATCAAGTCAAGTTAAGGATTATCAATAATATAAAAGATACTTATATTTTTTGTGAGATGACTCGAATGACCAGCTTATCCCCAGTTTATCCCCATGTTAATTAAATCAAGAAACAGAGTATGTAAATTTTATCCTCTACAATCTTTAAGTTAACTGGCTTAACAGTCAGTTTAATACTGGGCTAAATATAAATGAATATAAGTATCAATAAAGATACTCATCCCAGGTGGGAAATAGTTCATTATCCTTTAATATTTGGATAGTGTTTCTTACAGATTAAATTACTCATTACTTACAGATTGTCGGCGGAACCTTGAAGCACCTTAGATCGCACCACATGTAGAATACTGGATTAGGTGAAGCTCCTTCCGTCCGTTATGCTCATGTATATGCGTCGGTTCGTCCTCCTACTGGGAGACTTTGCAGCCAACTGGAAGACTTTCCAGGGCGGCAACAGCAGGGCTAGCGGTCGGAGTGGCTAATGTCTCAGCGGGTTAGCTCTCTGTTCCGTTACGGCAGGCAACTTTGTCCGTCACTCGGTCTACGAGATCTTGGGTGCTTCGGAGGCGGTACCACTCCTCGACAGATGGTTGACAGTTTCGTGATGCTGACAACCCGAGGTCTCTTATTGCCTGCTAATTTGACCGTCTTTATACTTCATTTTCCTTGGTTTCGTCTTCTCACTTCCCAGCATCTATCTCTATCCCGAGCTATGTTATGTCCCGAGCGAACGATAACGAAAATCTTCATTCTTCACTCTTCTGTCTGTTCTTCCGAGTTTTAGATATTTCTATATACATATGAGTGCATATTCACATACATTGATGTATGTATCTCCCCTTTTCTGCAGTGCATTTGTAAATTTTGTTACCTCATAGCCCATGGCTAATAGGAGCTTAGGTTTTCATAAAGGCGCGAAATCCGTGGCGACGAAGCGTCCGCGGGATAAAAAAGTTGCATTTCTTTCTGTCGGTTAATTAGATTATAGACCGTCCATGATGGCAGAACAGCAACAGCAGTATGAATAATTTATTAAAATGTTTTAATAATCTTTTGTTTGATAAGCTTCAATGAAATATCAGCATGAAGTTTTCATTTACTAATCGGCAAAGCACACGTTATTTTCTCAGATCCAAAGTTCACTAAATCAAGCATTTATCTACTCAAAGTGACTAAGCTAGATCATGATTTACTTTAAGGATTACGACTATTTTGAATACATCATAATATTTCTCATTAACAATACATACAATAATACAGAATATATGCATTTTCATTCAAATATAACGGGGGGGGGGGATTTAAAATTAAACACATGGGATCATTTCATACATAAGCTAAAAATATCTTTTTGATTTTCTAATATTTTTCAAGGGCGACCATCTCATGTTCCAGTAACGGAGGAAACAAGTTCTGTGACAAACATATTTGAATCTGATGATGACGAAGACTGGTCATATGTAACTGAAAAGCAGGACACAGAAATCACAGATGTTACTGAAACTCCAGGAGGAAATTGTTCATTTGAAGTTACTCCAAATGTAATGGCTTTCCATAATGACAATGAAATTCGTAAGTAGGTTTTAAATCAAAAGCTTTTTTTAAACATCTAACCGTACTTTAGCATGTGTGTATATTAAAATATATGCATATCTATAATGCAAAACTGTCTCATGAAGACCGCAGATTGTCCACGCCTATATAACAAAATGCAGTCAATTCATAAGACATTTTAGAATTCGCTAAATAAATATTTTATGATGAGGCCTAAAGGAATAAAATATTAAGATGGAATAACCTATAGCTCAAATACCGATCTGGTGTGGTCTTGTACGCAAGGCGGCGGCCTCGTATGAGGCAGATACATCGGAACCGGGGTTCTAATCCCGGCGTGGGCATGGCTGTTCGTGAAATTTCTTTCCTGTGTTTGTTTGCTTGTTCATCTTTCTCTTCTGGTCTGAATATTCCTTAATGATTTTCTGAGGAAGGCAACGGCAAAACACCTCAGTATCTTTCCCTTGAAATTCTATGGATTCTTCTAGGGGTTCGCCATCTTGGGAACACTAGAGATCCGTAGAACACGGAGCCTTCGGAGATAAAGATCGCACTTAGGTGCAAACCGCCCACAACGACAAAATAGCTGTAATCATAATTATTTCCCCTTATTTATTAACTTCTTCTCCATATAGCCTCTGCCGATTCTTTTCCGGAGATTAAATCTGGTGAGTTTAAGTTTGATCATCATTTAGCCACGTTAGACTAATGATCGCAAGACATTATCGCAGTGCTACCCATTCTCACATGAAGAAGCGCTGCACAACATTTGACCTTTATTTGATCAGATAAGAAACAAAGTACCAAATCAATAACGTTTTATTTTTGTTAGATATGAAAGTATTTAAATATATTTGTATACAGAGTAAGATCCAAGCTCGAGACCATTTTAATAATTAAGAAATTATAAAACCTAAATACGAATGTAAATTTGTACCTCAGTTAAAGTCTGTCATGTGCTTCCTTCAATTTTTCGAAAACTTTGAAAATTCAAAATTTAATCTAAACTGTGTTATTTTTTTGCAGCAAGCTGAATATATATTTGTCAGCGTTTGAAACAAAACTAATGGCTGACACAAAAAAAGAAAGTCGTGAGGCGCCAATTATTAACATCTTTGTGTTACTACAGAAAAAAACAGCGTAACATGCTGGCACTTATCGTCTATTTCCAACATCTACTCTCGATGTTGTCTCCACGTTGATCAGCCTTCACGTGATTTAGACCTAATTCAGATATGCACTGTCGCTGAGAGGTCCAAACAATGGTTTGGTCAAAATGTCAGCAGTTGTCAAAATGTCGGTGGTTGGCAGTTCGATCTGCCTAGCTTCGACAGCTTCTCGAATGGTGTATCACATCGACGTGTTTAATTCTCCAGTGAAATACCGGATTCACAAGTCGTTGACATGCCTGATTGTCGTTACAAATCAATACTTGGATATTAGGACTACCATTTATTTAGAAAGTTCATATAATTATAATCGTGCTTTCAATTGGTTTAAAATGGAGAATCGTAACAACTACAGTGAAACTTGGATAATTCGAAATTCTGGATAATTCGAATTTTTTGCTCGGTCCCTTGTTTTTTAGACTGTAGTGTGATATTATTTGTAATATTTTTTTCTTTTTCATATGTCTAATATATTTTTTTTTCGGAGCCTCTGAATGAGAGATGTCACAACGATTAATTATTCAGGACAGAGCGAAAATTGCAGCAAGGTATGAGGTGTGGCAATCTGTAACACAGGTTCAACGGTGGTGGAGGGGTGAACATGGGAAACATGCTGTTTTGGATGCAAAGATAATTAAAAATTGCCATAAGAAGTTAATGACGACCGGTAGTGTTTTGGACACAAAAAGATCAGGTCGGCCCTCGACCTCGATATCAGAGGAAAAGGTTGTCGCAGTGAGGGAGATGTTGCAGCGAAGCCCTGCAAAATCAACAAGACACGCTCCCCCCCATTACGCCTTGGCTGTCAGGCAGTGGCTTGATGAGCGATTCACTGGACGCTGGACAGGCTGCCGAGGCTCCACAAAATGGCCTGCGCATAGTCAGATCTCAACCCATGCGATTACTCTTTATGGGGGTGGGCTAAGGAAGAAGTGCATCGCAGCAAATCTCAAAGTCTTGGTGACCTTGAGAACAACATCCGTGAGGTCATAAATGGTGTTCCTGACGAGTTCTTGCGGAAGGCCGTCGCAAACATACCTCTTCGTTTAAGACAGTGTGTAGCAAATACTGGGGCACACATTGAATTGTAACTTTTGTAATTATCATGTCACACAATAAACTAAATGTCTACAAAAAATTGCCTTCATACCTATATTCGTTTACGAGAAAAAAATTATTTCCAGTAGGGAGTTACTTTCCGCCGACCCTGCATTTTTGTATCAATTGAAAGGTTGGAATCATATGCTATGACTCAAAGATTGCATTCAATGAAGCAATTACAAATATCTGCCTTTTTTTTGAAAGTAATGAATAATTAAGCTACTAAAAATGTTTGATTTAATAAAAAAAAAGAAAAAGTGGAACCTCTCATAACGAGCACCTCTCATAACGAGTAATTCGCATAACGAGCAAAAAAATTGTAAAAAAATTACTCCCTTAACGAGCGACATTTCGCATAACGAGTGATGCAGAAAGGGGAAAGTCCCATCTTCACGTCACTCACTTGTGGGCCGGGACTTCCGCGCATGTGCGTCAGTCTGTGTTTAGCACTCGTTCCGCTAGCACGTTAGTGTCGCATGTGATCACACATTTTTCCAAACTTGTGTTCAGACATTATTTGTAATTATTTTTTGTGAAAAGTTTAATAACCCTTGCAAAAATGTCCCCGAAGAAAAAGCCACAAGACAGCCATAAGAGACTAAAAGTAACTGTAGAAATGAAACGTAAAATCATTGAAAAGCGAGAACGAGGTGTGAGCGTGGCTGATCTAGCGCCCACATACAATCGGTCTTCATCAACGATTTCCACTATCCTCAAGAACAAGGACAAAATTAAGAAGATAGATGCTTCAAAGGGAGTGTCAAGAATGTCTACGAAACAGTTACAAATTTATTCAATGATAATGCTGTGTCACATTTTCACCAAATTTTGAAGCGTCGGCAAAAACAAATGTCTCTCGACAGAATAAGAATGAATTATTTGTCATAAATTCATAAATAATAAACTAGTTATTCGATTTTTTTATTGTTTTTTGGAAATCGAAATTGCATTCCAGGTTGTTATGCTCCTTAACAATTTATAAGTACAGTAATTTTATTTGAATAAATGTTAAAAATAAAAAAATTGAGTATTTTTTCGGCATGGAACGCATTATCGTATTTTACATTGATTTATATGGAAAAAATTGTTTCGCTTAACAAGTGTTTCACATAACGAATAAGATTCTGGAACGAATTAAGCTCGTTATAAGAGGTTCCACTGTATTCTTAGATAATGTTTGTGTGTTAAATCTTGATCGTGGACAAAATCTTTTTTATTTATCTCTTCTGTTTGAGAGAATATATGTAATTCGAATATTTGGATATTTCGAACTTTTTCTCTGGTCCCTTAAACTTCGAATTATCCATGTTTTACTGTATTAAGAAAATCGGTAGATCGTTTTCTTACTTGCTCACACAAATAACTAATAAGAAAGCTTAACATTAAGACGTCTCTCATCAATTAACAATGACTTTGTTTTTTGGGTGTACATTGAAAAAAGATAATATGTTTCTTTTTACAAATATAAAATTTGAACTATTCAGTTAGAACATTAACATTAACATGAAGGCAAATATTTTAAAAAATTATATACAATTAAAATATGGATCCGACCGGTTTCGCCAGCAACAAACTTTTTGGCATCAACATTTTCTAACTCTAATCACGCAGGTTAAATTTATTTTAACTATTCAGTTACTTTCTAAATATTTACTAGAATACTATTTTTCGTTTCTATTGTGACTTTATTTATTTATTTATTTATTTACTTGTTTAATAGGAAGAAACGGAATCTATTCTTCTGGTGTGGAGTTGACTTTTCGATGCAAAGATATTGGAAAGTTCCTTTTTATTGGAAAGACAACTTTACTGTGTTTGAATGGAAGATGGAGTGATAATATGCCGGAATGCAACGAATTAAGTCCAAGAGATAGTAAGTATTCATGTAATTCTTATATTTTTTTACACTGTCATTACAGACTTCCAATAAGGTATTAAACCAATTAGTACTATTTACTAATATTAATATTGAATTATTAGTATTAATTATTAGTAGCCATAACATCTGTACTTTTATTGACGAAGCTAAATAAAAAAAATTGCATTTACTGTCATCAATTTTTATTGAATTACTGAAAAAAATGGATAGAATTTTCCTGGTGATCATTATATTTTATAATGATGTCAAAACTGCAGTTTATTTTACTGTATTCAAAAATTCATAAGTGTGTTGTACAGAAAATAATTAAATCAAATAAAAAGGCACGGCATTAGTAGAACAAAATCTCCTACTTAATTCGTTTATTAAAGATCTGTTTATTCAGAGCTGACAGTCACAAATTAGCACGAAACAGCTGTCTTAGGATGTCTATCTGTCAATACAAGTTTCATTTATTAGTACTTAATTTACTTATTTTAATGAATTCATGAGTTGAATTCAAACTAAGCAAATACTGATTACTTTTTCATAGTGCTTCGCTGGAACATGTGTAATCTTCTTTTTATTCCAATTTTTAATTAGAATTACATCTTGTACTACTTATGGTCAGACTGCAGTCAAAGTCGTTTCAGATCCTAACTAGTGAAAGGTCATTTCAAATCATCCTATCTTTTTACAAATACAGATATAAATCTGAAATTTTAAATACTGTATATGAAAAGTTTGAATATAAAGTAATTTTTAATTCCTTATTATTATTTATTATGCTTATTGAAATGCAGTTTCAAAACAAATAATTATCAACATGTAAGGTCTCATGGACGAGGGTAACTAACCCTCCATCTTTAGAAACTTCTCTTGACACATTATAAAGATTATACTGTTTGAACTTTGGATGAGGTCTTTTTGTTTTTTGGTAGGGATGATTCCTGTATGCAGACTATTTTTATATTTTTTTCATGAATTTCTTTTTCTAATTCAGCTGCTTTGTGTTTTAGTGATAATCTAGCGTTCCAATGCATCAGCAATAATTTTTCAGTATTTTGTTTATTATTTCTATTATTCTTATTATTAGTATTTGAAAGAGATAACATTCTTTCCCTTTTCTTTTAGCTTTCATAATAACTTTGTCCAAGTGATATGTGTTCTTCTTTTTTAGTTGTTTCCATCTTTAGATGTTGGTAAAGATTATTTGCGTAAATTCTATTTGGACACCATATTTCAATTCTTTTGTTCACAAACTTCCCACGTAATCTCATTATGAGTTTTTTGTCAATATTAAATTTCCTTCTAATAGCTTTTATGCTTTGTTTGCATTTTGTCCAGATAAGAATTTTTAATCTATCTGGATATTGCTGTCTCAATTTTAAAACGTTTCGGGAGTCCTGAGAAGGACTGTTAGCAAGAGAGATAGACATACTATGGGACTTCCTTTACGGAAGCAACTACTGGCGTTTAGTTCACTGATCGATATCAGCTATCCAGGGGCAGGACGAGGACCAACCAGCACACCCCCTTCAAAACAAATAAAAATAATAAAATATGATAAAAAAGTTAAATGAAGTGTAATTTGTAAAATTCCCATATTTCCAAAATGAAAATGTAAACTAACTAATGTTAGAGGCTGTAGAAAAAAGGATCTACTAAGGAAATATGGAAATTTTATATATAAAATAGTTATAAAGCATCAGAGAAAAGTCGTCAAGTTGGCAAGATTTAAGGCTTGAAAAAGAGAAGATGTTTTCTTTTCGAAAATTTGCTTTTTTGATATAAAATGTAGTTTAATTTTAATTTTAGAGAGAAGTGTTATTTGTTTTTTTGTTTGTTTTTATTTTCTTTAATTTTTACAATTACAGTCGTACGAGATTCTTAGTTGAATCTGTATGCAGGTTCTGAGGATATCTTTTTATATAAAGTATTATAGAAAATATAAATAAATGATTATTTTGCAATTAATGCTAGTATAATTATTAATTGAAGAGCTATGTTGACTAGTGAGAAGATTATTAATTTAAATATAATACAACTAGTTGACCCGTGTGAATAAATGATAAATAAATGATTATTTTGCAATTAATGCTAGTATAATTATTAGTTGAAGAGCTATGTTGACTAGTGAGAAGATTATTAAATTAAATATAATACAACTAGTTGACCCGTGTGAATAATTCAACAACAAAAAAACACCTTTGAGAACTAATAACCAACTCCAACAGCTGATAGTCATGTTAGTTAAACACATTGTCAATAAATGGCGCCTTATCCATTTTTATAAAAAGGTTTTTAAAATACAGTTTTTTTTAACAAAAACATTAATTTTCAACATTTTGTTTATTTTTCGTCGTTAGCGGTGAACTTTAATCTTCAAAATGATATCTCAATCATTGATTTTGATGAAGGAGATGTGGTGTACCGAAAAAAAACACCTTTGAGAATTAATGGATCGTAATAATCAAATGGATTCCAGAAGGTATGAATAGCTTGGCCTACAAGTCATTTATCTTCTTTGGGATAAGGTGTGCAGTGTCTCCTACTGATGATTTGCCCTTGACACAAACCTTGAACAGCATTCCGAGGATGAATGCTGCCACAGTCCACCATAAAGATCAATGTCTCGAAACTTGACTATATGCATTGTCTCCATAGACGGTTTACCATTCACTGTTCTGATGTAAAGCAAATAAAATTTATTCTTCAAAATGAAATTCTAATGATTTGTTTATGTCTAAGCTAAATCTTGCTAAACTTAATTTTTATCTAGCTTTAATATTTGTGTGCTGGGATTTTTGTGTCCAACAATAATAGTCTTTAATTTCTTTTCCCATCTGCAGGAAGCACTGCCCCAGTACTAGAATATAACGTTGACAGCGAGATTCTTTATATAGAACCTAATGGAACCCTGGTACTTTATGCTGGCGATACACTAACATTAAGCTGTCTTTGGTTCAAATTCATTGGCCAACCAACATGGATATTTCATAACACCAATGCAGCAGGAAAGGGTAATTGTAATTACTAATTGTTTTAAGTATTTTTACAAAAAGCTTGGCTTTCTGTTAATCTAATGAATAATTTCTTATTTTTCTTCATCTATTTTTATTATCGTTTTTTTGTATATAATTTTTGATTGTCTCTCCATAAATCAATGTTACTCAATAAGAACTTTAACTGGTAATAACTATATAATATGATAACTTCTATTTTGTAATATTCCTAATACAGTAGAGCCCCGATTATCCGCGAGTGCCCGCGAAAAATTTTATTAATTACGAATGTCAAAATAACCAATTTTAATCCAAGCCATCAACAGGGAAAATACAGTAGGCCCTACAGTGCGAAGGTCGAAAATTACTGACAGGTTTATTGTGCATCGTGATCCTATAAACCTTCTCGGAATTTGTGGATGCAAACGTAGAGCAAAGGTTTCTGCTTTACTGTATATATTTTAAAAGTTTTAGATATTATGTTTTTTGCACAATAAAAAGTAGTTTTTAATGGCGAAATATTTTTTTTCATGTTTAAAAATGAGGTGTAAATAAAAATGAGGTTTAGTCTTTTTTTGGGTTGTCCGCGATTTTCGTTATCCGCGAAGCCCTTGCCACCCAATCCCGCGGATAATCGGGGCTCTACTGTATTAATATCTTAACTTTTTTTTTAAAAGTTAATCATCATGTCTTAATTTTTTTTTTTCGCTTTATAATCCTGTCATTTGGTTTTATACCTTTAATTTACAGATTTTTAAGAAATTTAAAAAATCATTCGAATTTGGTTTTGCGGTTTTTTTTATTGTTATCTCGTTATTATCATTTTAATTCAATAAAGTTCATATTGCTTTTAATTGGTTATACTGCATAGATCTTTGTTTTTATCTTCAGTAATGGAAGGAGAGTGGAACAGCGAAGAAAACATGTTTGAACTGGTATTAGCAGATCTAACAGAAGATAACAGTGGAGTTTATTATTGTATGAATCCAAGAACGAAGAGTAGTAACAGCATCAATGTTCATGTTATAACCAGGAGAATAACCACTTTACCAACTACAATCAACACAACTACAGAAAATGTTGCTGAAAGGACCCTAAAAGGTATTTATTAATTTTTTTTTTTTTTTTTTTTTTTTATTTTTGTTATTTATTTATTTCTTGCAAATTTAAACATTACAGTCCTACTAGGT
>JAFIDM010069558.1:0-15992 GCA_023159025.1 Thereuonema tuberculata
CTAAAATATTCAAGCTTTTCTATATTTTTTTCTGCAATTATTTGCTTTTCACTTTAAAAGTATTTTATCCAAAAAAAAAACATAACTGAAAGCGAGAAACTAATTATTAGTAATAATTCAATGAAGTACTTAAAATGAACAAGAATGTCATTTATTAAGTGTAATCAGTTTGAAAAGTCTACATATTAAACTTAAGTTAAAGTTGCGATCAGGCCCAGAGGACCGCGCAATGCAGCTGGAGGGTAGGCTCCAGTGTTCAGAACCTACGGGACAAAGTTGAGGACGGGGGGTCGGCCCGTCGCTCGCCCGCCTTTAACTCCCGGGAAAGAAACCCGGTACCCATTCTATAGAGGGCTGGGTAAACCCTAGGGTCCGTTTGGAGGAGAAAGAAGCGTGGAAAAATTCCCGTCCTCCGCCGAGGCCGGGAATCGAACCCGCTACCTCCAACCCGCAGCCAAGCGCCCTTACCCACTCGGCTACCGGGCCCACACATATTAAACTACTAAGCTATTTTACCTTTGAAAATGCTTCTTTTAAATCTGTTTTATTTCAAAGAGAGGAGCAGTATGCTCCCTAACAAATATCCCAGTTAATGGAAGCACAAGAAGCTGTCTTCAACACACCATTGTTAGTTCAACATGATGCTTTCCAACAAAGAAAAACAACTCGCGAGGACATCTGGTGTTGAGTTTGAACATCTGTGGAAGTAGAACTGCTCAGAGAACTGCTAATGGGGCCAGTGAGACGTGCCTTGGTGTAGCCCGACAGGTAAAAAAATACATTGATAATTTGACAGGCAGAGAAATTGCTGTAGAATTCTTTTCTTTAGAATAGTAATGCTATTATCGCATTTTAGGGGTAAAAAGACTTGAAGAACCCTGAAACCTATCTGCAAATTACAAAATTAAATTCAGCCATGAGACTGTTCCATTCTTTATATATTTTTTCATGGAAACAGTTAATGAATATAAGAAAATTTAAGTGATACAGTATATACGCGTATATTATTACATATAAATTTGAAAACGGTCAATATATATTGATAATTAATTGCGTCTCCATGATAAAAAGAACAATGGCAGACAAAGATTAAAAATGGCGGATCAAAATGAAAATTTGAAATTAAACAATTTTTAAAAATTAGTTTTTTTTTAATAAAAGAAGGTAATTAATTGTTTTAATTCAAATACTGTGAGTGTAAACATTAATCAACATTCTTTGAAATTGTATATACACTCCTTCCCGGATATAGCCCTACATATTTTTGTTAAATTTGAAATATTGGACGAATGAATCGCCCATCTATTCTCAGGATATACAGTTCCTTTGACGACAATTGAAAGATTTGAGATTTAGTAATTTACTTCAATGTCACTTGAAACACAACCTTCTATTCAACTTTTCTTCACGATTCTCGTAGTCTCAATTCATCTTCCAGGCAAATTGGGCGTAAAATTGGCAATTGGAACAACACACTCGCTATTGTGCAGTAATAGGAAATTCTTTATTGTCGTTCAGAAATAATCAGCCATTAAAAAAAAAAATCCTCCTATTGCTAGTACAGTAATAGTGTCGCTAATTTAATATGGAAAATATCACGACGGGATAAAGAATCGCCCTCTTGTTTTCGGTATGAAACCATCTTAAATGTCAATAAATTATTTCTATATACGAGATCTGCTCACGGCGAGCTTATTTTTTATATATATATTTTTTTTATAAATTTATATTTATAAGGTATGTTTTACTTTTTAAATGTCTTTCGAATTTATTTATTAATAACCAAATCGAATTTGTAGATCTGCTATTCCAGTTGACAAGAGATAATGTGGGCAATTAATAAAAGATTTTTATTAATACCTTATAATACTAATTGGATGGTGTTATGCATCATTTGACCAAATGCCAAAATAGTCTTTTTTAGATTATTGCTCCATATAGTAGCGAAAGGTGTAAACTCTTTAAAAAAAAATTGTTGCTGCTTCCTGTCTCAGCATAATTCTGAGGAAAATTAATTATGGCTAATTAGCAATCGACTAATCGTAAGGAATAAGATTTTTATTATGTGACTAACGACCTTTGAAGGATATTAACAATTTTGTTAATGATCAGAATTGTCCTGTGAAAGTATTTTCATTTTGATATATAACACTTTATTACATAAAATATATGAAGTATTACATAAGCTTTCGCGTTTATGCGAAGATCTCAAAATCGAAATTTGGAGCTTGGTCAAATGATGCATAACACGATCCAATTAGTGACTGAAGAGGATAAAAAAAATTGAATACTGTTAGCTCCATCAAAGAAATGATAGATTTTTAAATCAATAGAAAAATAATGTTTTTTTTTTTCTTAAACTCGCTTTGAATATTGGCCAATTCTAATTGAATCTACAATTTCGAAAAATGCACATATCTAAAAATTAAAATTGTACAGGAATTCAGAAAAAATAATTTATTTGTAAATATTTGAATGGAGTACAGCAATAATTTACTGGGGCTATTTAGGGTCAAATAGCAATTCAAAACAAACACACATTTATTTTTTAAGGGATCATTATATTGTTTGTTTGTTATTCTTTTTTTTTGTTTTTTTTTTTGTTTTGTGTGTGTGTGTTTATTTATTTATTTATTTATTTATTCATGGATGTGTCGTTTCGAAATTTACAGAAACAGTGAACTTAAAACTAGGAAATTCCTGTAACAAATAAATTAGAAAATTCCAGTGTAACAGTGTTATAGGAATTAGAAAAAAAAACAGTATTAATATATTGTATTACGTGACAAAAAAATCATGCAATATTAACGTAATACAACAATACGTCAAAAGTCTCCTTCTGGAGACTGAGCTGCATTCATAGTCAGCCATTGTAATATTTCAAGAAAAAAAATCTTTGAATTCTGATACATATTGTTCCACCTCTGCTAGATGTGCAATTTTCAGATGATTGATCGATATTTTGTTACTACTGTATAAGCTGGGTAATCTGTATACTTTGATAAGTTAACACACGTTCCTTTCACTTTTGAAAGACTGACGATTTCTTGAGTTATGTCATTATCAATGTAATCTTACGCGATTACTTCACCAGGTCAAATACAAATTCATAAAATGAGGACACTTGATATGACATTTTCTTCATATGACATTCGTGGTGTAGTCAATCCATTTGAGGAAGGCAGTCCCCTCAGGCGTTGGGACTGAGAACTTGAAAAAATAGGGGAAAAAGGATATAAGGTAAGTGGGGGTAGGGAGGAAAGATTACAACAGTGTTGGCAGAGCTTGACCTCGTTATTATCGGCTTTAAATAACTATATTTCCGAAGAGCTGAATTCTCAAACTACTAAAAGAAGAATCACATAAGGGCTTTTTTTTAATTCCGTAACAATACCCTGATACCCTTTCACCCCTGTTTTTTCAAGTTCTCAGTCCTAACGCCTGAGGGGACTGCCTTCCTCAAATGGATTGACTATACTGGAGTTTTCAACGAGATTAATATACTGTTGATGGATAAAAAGTGGATCTTTCTGTTTTATCTTCCTGTTTTACAATAGAAAATTTTCGGTCACAGTCATTGTACGAATGTCCATGTGCAGTTTTCGCACAAAAAGCTGAGATATATTTAGAAGGAGATGGGCTCTTTTCGAAATTGTATATTCATTTACATGCTAAAGAACATGGAAACCGCGTCCAAGATTTCTATTCTGAAAGTCCATTCAGTGATTTTAGAAATTTGTAATGATTCGATTTGTAATTGATTCGATTGCAAAGCTATTGAAACAAACGAAAATTATTTTGTCTTATGTTTAGTTATGATGTTGTGTGTAATAATAAATGTCTAATAATAACCATCAGTAATAATAATGGTGTCTTAAAATACAGTTTCTTTTTAAGAATTTAATATTTTTATTTTTTTATTTTTTCAGAAGAAATCATGTCGGGGGATTCGGCAGTCCCTTTCACAAGTCCTTCTTACTCTGCTGTGGAAGAAAGGGTGGACACTTTCCGCACTGCACTCGATGAATTATTTAAAGAGAATTTCTTGACAGATTTGATGTTAATTTGTGATGGGAAGGAAATGTTTGCCCACAAGATAGTGCTGGCCTCCAGCAGTAACTACTTCCAAAGCATTCTCAATACCGACCCTAATGTGGACATCATCACCGTCACTGGCATCAAATCCAATATAATGTCTATTCTTCTCGAACTCATCTACACCGGAACAACAGATATAGACAAGAAATTCTCGAAGCAGGTGTACATGCTGGTTGCCGCCGGGAAACAGCTGCAGATCGATAATGTAGTGGAAAACTGCAAAGTCGCCATTATGAAGAAATTGGATACCACCAACTTCCTGCCGGTGGTGCAGTTGGCCGATCAACTCAATGATAGAGACTTCAGTCGCACTATACATTCCTTTCTGAAGAAAAATATCTATTCATTGGGAACGAATCCCCTGTTCCATCAGCTTCCATTTGACAAGGTATTCCCCATTCTGGCGGACTTCACCAATAGGTCTGCGTCGCACGACATAGTATTGCGTTTTGTCGTTGCGTGGATCCATTTCGACCCCAAAGTTCGCAAGGACTGTTTCAACAAATTTGCCAGAATCATCAACTTCGATACTGTGTCGCCAGAATACTGTAAGGCGTTGTTGAACAGCGAACCTGAGCTGAACGCCAACGCAATAATGGCCAATTGAGCATTGAAGCAAGATGCTTCTCTCACATCATACAAGTCCAGAGACGATACTTCAGTGATATCGGGGACTTATACATTGGACAGTCCAGGCAGCAGAAGTCATTTCTCAGATAAAGAGTCATCGGTTCCGACATCGTCCGAGACTTCTGTCGTGGGAGATTACTTAGAAGACAATGTACCCGTCTCTGATAAAAGTGCTCTTACCATTTTGGGCTTGGATGAAGCCAACAGCGCTTCGATTGTTTACTATTTTCCAGTAACAGACACGTAAGAATATCACTATTTCTTAGTTATCTCTTATTCAAGCGCAATTATCATTTATTAAGACATTTTTAAAAATATACAGACTCTCAATTAAATAAAGGAGAATGGGCAGATGTGCCCCACCATTGTATAGCGATAAGATATATCGTAAGGAAAGATCTTCATAAATAGAAAATTTTTTATTATTACGACTTGTCTTAATTATTTAGTACGTTCGGAGTTATATAAGTCTAAATATGACTTATGTGGCGAGTGTGGGTTGCAGGGAAGCCGAGCACCGCGACCGTTGATACGACTTATCTAGTTGACATCTTAATTCGAGGATGTATTAAGTAATTATCATTGAATAATTATTTTCAGAAACAGTAAATATTATTTTCATTTATTATATGTAAATAATTATTATTTACGTGAAATAAATGATAATATTATATAATAATTACGTATATAACTCCGAACGGACTAAAAATCGAGAAAGTCGTAATAATAAAATATGTTCTATTTAAGGAGATCTTTCTATAGGTATATAACTTATCACTATACAGGGATGGGCAACTTTCCATAGAGTTTTGCCCATTGTCTTTTCGGTTTAAAGAAATGAAAGTAAACACAATTTATTAACAATGTTAAGTCGCATCAGTCAATAGCTTTTATTAATGTTCCAGATTTTTTAACTTGAATAACAAGCACTTTTTTTTTCTTTTTGTAAGGCCAGACAATGTACAAGTACATTAAATGCTTTAAATGCTATAACTTAGAAATAGCAAATCTTAATGTAAATCTTTTTCTCATACCGAAAATCAAGGGCTAAAAGACTTTTTCTACTTACGATTATAAATTAAAATAGTGATTAAAAATTTGTTGATTTAAATCTGCACTTAAATATTACATATCTATAAGCATTAAAATCATAACATAATTATGATTTAGGTTGAGCTGTTTATTCTAGTAGACAAAACATGATCATTTCTATATTTATTTTAATATCTCGCTAGTCGTAATATCCAGCATTGCTCGGACAATGTTGTTTTGTTTTGTTTTTTCCCAAACATTCCCCTTCATCCATTCAATCTCTAATGGTTGCTTTACACGATCTCAAAAACATGCCTCAAACTCGCTCGAAAACTTGTCGTTTGCCAGTTTGCAGCTTGGGGAAAAATGCCAACGCTTTATACATGCCAGCGGTAAATCGCGTTTTGCTCTCGTTTAGATCGCGATTAAAACTGCCGCCCGCCGAAGCGACAAACAAGTGATTTTGCAGCTTAGTTTTGCTAATAATTCTCACCTCATTTCACAGCTGAGTTATAGTAAAAAGGAAAAAAATCCTGGAGGAAGAGAATCTGGTGAATGAAGCCGTGGATTGAAACCACGAGTAAAGAATATCCAGATATCAGCGTGAAGTTAACACTATCGTAGTTTTGAAATAAATTTTTTCGCCGCCATGAGCGCTGGTGTTGACTTGCTTCTAATATTTGCCTGAATTTAGCGTTCGTTCGAACAAGTGGCATGCTTTTCGGGCAAGTGGGAGATTTTCGAGCTACTTGCCGGTTTCAGGAAAGTTTTCAAGAGCGTGCAAAGCGGCCATAACTCTCATTAACGAGAAAATGTTTGTCCTCCGAAGTTGTTATATAAAGCAATAGGCCTACAGCACGCAAAGTTCTACACAAATTTTAAAACTGAGGAGAAATAAATGTTTTTCATTATCTGTCCATTTTGACATTCCGAGGCCCATTGGTGTGGCATTCAAAGTTTTAAAAATCTGAAATTTCTTCAACTTGGAGACTTTTATTAATTCCTGCAATTCTGCATCTCGGTCTCTGGTCCTGTCTCGACCTTGCATTGGCCTTATTGATATGTCATAAAACTTGGCAGCATTCAAAACCTTTAAATCTGTAAATGATGTGTTTGGAAGAAGGATGGAATCGTTTCTTCTACGATTACTTTTCGATCTGATATTTTTAAAATCCGAGTTTATCTGCCCAGATGATCTAAATAAAACTCCTTTCTTCTTTTACTGGTCCGAAATAACTATTAGCTTTCTTTTCGTTTTTAGGTGGTCCGAGTTAGCTGACCTGCGAATGTCGTTTGAATACCGTCCTGGAATTGGCCACCGAGGCAAATTCGTTTACTTCATTGGAGGACACAATTTGGCTCACAGGAAGATGAACGACTGTTTTCAGCACAATCTCATCACCAAGGAACTGAGGAGGCTTCCCGACCTGAGAATCCCTCGATCCGAGATGATGGTAGCTGTTCTTCCGGATAACTCTGTATTAGCTGCCGTTGGTAATGGTCGTCTCACGCCAGCTGGACTCAGCTACGTTGAGGTGCTTGACCACGACTTCCACAAATGGCATAAGGCACAGCCCATGAATGAGAAGAGAAACAACCGCGCTTCCTGGTTCATTGTAGAGAATCGCGTTTATGTCGTTGGTGGTGGAACTGCTCTCTGGGAATACTTCCATACGCGAACAAAAACATGGCATAATTTGCCCCCACTGCCTGAATGTCTCCGCAACATTGAAGTCAAAGCAGCAGCAGCCGACAATCGAGTATTCGTCTTAAAAGACTTTAAGCCTAATCACGTCTTCAAGTTGTGCAGAGATGATACAGAATGGGTCAAGATTAGCACGAAAGGCATCAGCCCAGATCAAGTGCATTTTGTGACTGGCCTGGGAGACATTATTTATGTCTTTGACACGTATAGAAAGCTCTACACTTTCGACAGCAAAACGAATGGATGGGACGCAAACATAACCAAGATACCCAAAGCACTTGTTTGCATTAAGTATCTGCAAAATGCCAAAGTGGCCACCCCTTTCACAGTAGGTAAAACATTATTTTAAAAAATGGAATTGGATTCTAATCATTCAAATTCAAAAGAAAAGACAAGTACAATTAACTATAGACAATATAATGCGTTGTGTACAAAATGTTAGGCATTTGGAATTGAAGCTTGTAATTATGTCAATGTTCAAACTAAATAAAATAAATAAATTGAAACAGTCTCTTTGACTTTATAGTAGCAGAGCATTATTTATTTCATTTTATCTCCACTCGGGGGAGACTACAATTTTTGTTTCCACTTCTCTGGAGTATTCACAACCATTAACTTTGATGCGCAAGAGACTTCAGCTGTCTGTTCACACCAATAACCTCAGTCCATCTTTGCCTAACCGCGATATTGGCTACGAAAAATAATTACCAAAAACTGTTCAATCCATTGTTTGGAGGAACGCGAAAGATACAAGGTTAAAATTATTTTTCTTTATATTCATTTTTTCCCCTCTGTTTCGTTGCATTTTAAGAGGAAGTATTTACGCTGGTGAAGCTTCTTAATTGGGAGTAATTGTATGGTTTGGGAGAGACTTACGATTACTTGGTTAGAGTTTGGCTCAACGGTGCAAAAGCAATAATAGCTAATCTGTTTTAGGAAAGATAAAAATAATGAAAGATAGAGGATTACCCTGTACGCTACAAAATAAAACTAAAATTTGTCTCGGATTTCTATGGATTATTGCCAAATTTCTTTATGGAATTATCGTAATAATAAATAGTTGTAATTACAATTCACTGTAATTGATCTAATAAAAAGAAAGCTTGTATCTAAGTCCTTGTTACTCATAATAATGGTCTATATAACTCTACTCACTACTTTCGCAGTAACAGCATGTTTAAAAGAAACATTTGTAGACACATGCTTAAAATATTGAAAGTATGACATCCCGTATTTTTCAACTAATGCAGCTTTCAAAATTTGCGTATTTGCTTACATCCACTTTGAGGACCATTAAGCATAATAAATACACGCGTATCTGATGTGCCAATGTCTTCCAATGAGCAATCATTACCTCTTGGTCTTTTTACCATCACATTGCTTATTACTGACCCCCAACTCCCACATACTGCCTCTAACACAGGGATTGACATACAAAACGAGAAAAATTTTAAATAAGGAGGAATTTATGTTTCAGCCGTACCTTAGATAACTTAAAAAGCTTTCGTAAATCACAAAGTGACCCTTCATCTCTGTTTTTGGATATTTTATGCTGCATCCAAGAACATAGCTCTTTATATTCAAAGAAAAAAGTGTTCTTATCAATATTTGTAAAGCTAAAAGGAACGTCGCTGATATACTCTGAGAATGTCTTAGAAGTGAACTTAGATGCCAAATGTTCTCCAGAAACATCCGATCGTGGACATATCAAATGATCAAAGTTAAAAAAGACATCCAGCCATTCGTATCACATTATCAATACCTTCATTTTTTCCCTTGGTATAATGATCAAATTTTTCCAAAATGTTTGTGATGAATTTGATAAAATCCTTTAAATCACTTTTAAAATTTGAACTCAGCTGATTTTTCTCCTCTTCAGATAATTAGCTGAAGCAGTTGATCTTAATACTTTCGAGCTTACAGGTTCATTAGGTAGTGACACACTTTGGTAAGTGCAAAATTTGAATAACTCAGTAGCTGTTTTTGAATATTTGAAAAATGTATCTGCAATTTTTTCCAAGAATTGACACAAATCATCAACTGTTTTTAAGTCGGACATTGCATCAATGTAATTCATAAATATTTTTAATTGTGAGTAAAAATTATTAATTGATCTTGCATAATCCCAAGGAAGAATTTCAACTGACTGAACACATTTAGAAGTTTTTAGCTAAAATGCCATATAAATCTGCTAACAAAAGTATATCGAATGTACTGTATTTGTTTAACAAATTATCACTTAATGCAAATTGATCCATATCTTTTTCACAAGCTCATACAAAAAATTTATAATCATGTATGAAAGTATTAAATACTTCTATTGAATAAGCAGTAAATTTCATTGATTTGAAAAGTTTTGGTTGATACAAATTTCCTCAAAATTTATTGAACTATTAACAAGCTTTTCATATTTTAACCCCTGCATGAATTCCATCATATATTCAAGTATGAGATTATGTGCCTTTTTAATAATATTTGGCATTTCAGCATTTTTCTCCATTAATTCAGTGCGGTGCATCATGTCTACCACCAGGCTGCTAGAATATTTTTCAAATTTAGCTCATCTTTTATATGGTTGGCAACACCTAACTTTATGTACTGCCCATCTATGCCAGCTGCTCTCTCACATATTGAGCATCTAAACCAAATTTAAGAAGGGTTTTCAGGATGCTAGATTATAGGCCTTTACCAGAAAAATCATTTACAAAATTATGTTCCAGATAAATAGAATGAAAAAGATTGTTTGTGTTAATATCAAAAATTGGAATTCTAAATCCTATAATATGCCTGCTACGATGGTGTACCGTGATCTTACCATATGAAGTAGGCAGTATTTGCACAGTTGAGTGCATTTAACTTCCCTGCCTTTTCCATTTCTTCCGATTCTTTTTTTTTTCTTCACGGAAATAGAATTGAGAATTGTTGTGTTTCTTTGACTGCATATGTCTTTTAACATCAATCTTTAAATTTCTAAAAGACCTTGGCATTACATCATTTTCTGCGCAAGTTTCGTCATTTTGGAAATAATTATCAAGTAAACCGCTTCCATAATATGAGCATTGAAGCCCATCATCTATTCTTATAAAACATCTTGCCCAGTTAAGAAGCCTGTCGGCGATTTGTGAGCTAACTGAGCTAAGTATTAAAACTTATTTTAGGGTCAGCTCAGATTAGCAAGTGATGACGTCATTTCTGGCAAGACCCCCATGCGTCATGTTACCGTCATCCAACGACCAGACCCCCCCCTCCCTATTTTTAAATGACGTAATATATGGACGGCCCCTAAGACAACAATAATAATGAAAAAAATAAGGCAAAGATTAAAACCAAAAAACATGACAAAATTAAGAAATATAAATAAAGAAATATATATGGTTTAAATTTACCAGAAAAGGCTTGGAAATATCGTAAAAGAACGTGTCAAGATTTCATAAGTGAATAAATTTTAAAACAGACTACATAGGATAAACATGATTTTCACTTAAATCAAAGACATGTAAATAAGAATTTTATATTTAATAAATATCAATGGAACCATTTCAGGACTTTCTCTATACGAAGGAACTAAAAGCACTATTGGTGGATAAATGTTTAGAAATCAATAAAGTTTGAACTTTCAACAAAAATAGCTCAACATTTAACACTACTGTATTTATTTAATTATATATTCCACATTTTTAAGTATACACTTAATCAGAATTTAAATGTGCATCATTAATTAAAATACAAAAAGGCATCTTTCTGAGACCTTAAGGAAAATGGCTTTGAAATTGTGTAAAAATCAGTAAAATTTAATGAGAACTTAATGGTAAAACTAAAATGTAAAATATGTACTTTGATGTAAATCAGTGTATTCTACTAATTGGTAATTGGAAGGATTTTCGGCACTTACTAAGTGGCCTGTAAGTTGCATTTATAAAAAAAAAAAATATGTAATGATACGTATAAATAAATTATGCTAAAATCTGAAAAGTGAAATTTGATGTAAACAGTACATTTAAGGATACGACATTTTTGCCTATATCATGAAGTGGTCTATAAACCGCAATTACGAAAATCTAATTTTTCCAAAAAGCTTTGACAATAACATTTAGTTTGATGTTGATCAGTGTATTATTATTCAGTTTCAGTGTTTTGGCCTTTATGGAAATTATTCCATAAAACAAACCTACAAATTCCAAAATCTAATTATATCTGCATAACAATCATAAGAGTGGGCCCGGTAGCCAAGTGGTTAGGGCGTTTGGCTGCGGGTTGGAGGTAGCAGGTTCCATTTCCGGCCTCGGCGGAGGGAGGGGATTTTTCCATGTTCCTTTCTCCTCCAAACGGGACCCTAGGATCTACCTAGCCCTCTGTTGAATGGGTACCAGGTTTCTTTCCCAGGAGTTAAAGCGGGGCGGGCGTCGGGCTGACCATCCGACCTCAACTTCGTCCCATCGTTGGTCAGGTAGCGAGCCCTTACCTCCCGCGACTCCAAGGGCCTACATTGGCCTGTCGTGGGACTGCTTTAACTTTAACGTTTAATAATCATAAGCTCTTAAATGTGAAGTTTGGTGTAAATTCGCTAATTTATCGTGACTATAAGTCTCTCAATGACATGCAGATTCCCAGGACTGGCACTAACGTTTGTTGATGCGGAGCCTTTACTAAAAAATTTTGTGATTCCTACTTTTCTAAAAGGATATTTCTTTCATTTTTAATTGTTACTTTGACAAAAATGCTGATTTGTTTTTGTGTTCTTTCTCAATTTTTCTTTTTTCTTTATTAAATCTTTTATGCTCTCTGGCTCTGTAAACTCAGACATCACTCAAGAAACAATATAATTTTCTTCTAAGAGATCGAACAACTTGGATTTCCGTTAAAATCGGGACGTAGATATTTAGTATATTTAATACATTAAATTGATTAGAAAACTTTGGAAAACAATAAGGTAGGAGTAGCAATCCCATAGCGATCGCATAATGCCCCACGGCTTCTATACAGAGCGATCATTGGAAACTTCAAAACCCTACAGAAAAAATAGAAGCTCTCCATAAATTTGGGAGATCCCATTATAACAAACTTGAGTAATCATTGTAAGATTTATTTCGAGAAGAGAAAAGGCGTTTAGCTTTCAAACAAAGAAATATATAATCAATAAGGATATCTTTGAAAATGATAACAACAAAAGAATATATATAAATGAAACTTTAACACATAATTACTACTTCAACACCCCTCAAAATAAAAATGGAAGCTCTCCATAGTTTTGAGAGCCCATTATAATAAAAATAGACCGATCGTAAGATTTATTTAAGAAGAGAATAGGAAAATTGGCTTCATATAACTAATTCGGATAATAATTCTAGTTGAAGTCAATATAAAAAAATAAGAAATAAATTTTTATAATATACCAGATTTTAACAAAACTTATAAATTAAGATCAATTTCGAGAAGAGACCTATAACTTGAGAATCACATAAGCTAGAAAACGAGTTCTCAACGACCACGAGCTAGTCTTGACAAGACCTTTTTTTAACGAGGTATAGATCATGTCTCTAGCATAAGTCGTTGCTGAGATATGAATTTCTCGCGACAGACAGAATGGGGATATAAGGCTTCTCCTGCTATGAGCTACGCTGTATATAGAAGTCTAAAATATATTTTGTACTTGAATGTCGTTTGCATTACTATCGGAAGAAGAAAGTAAGAAATCTAATAATAATAATAATAATAATAAGGTTTAATATAATTTATATTATTATGTAATGTTGGATGCATTTGATAAATCCAAATTTTGATATTTATAATGTTGAAAACTGTTTTCGTTTACAAAATAAAATTGGTACGTTTATATTTATTACATTTATTGGGATACAAAAATCAATGTCTTGATTGCCACTATTTAAAATTATATTCCGTTTTTGATGACGGATATCTCCGTTTAGATACTTGCGGTTGAATTTAGTTAGCTTGTCTGCCGTCAGATCGCGCATTTGTCGTCGCATGGACGACGTCGTATTGCCAGTGCCGAATTTAACTCTGTAGAGGCCCATAGGCAGTCGAAATCTCGGGGCCCCTCCCCTCGCAAATTATCTCCTAATACGTTTTTAATTTTACCAACGAACACTTTTAATAAACCAATTTTATTACACAAAACAAAAATTAACAATTATTAATGTTACTAAACAAAAATTATAAAATTTTTAATTTTAATAAACCTACAAAACTTTGAACATTCACGTCTCACGATTTGTTTGTGGTGAAATATTTTAGGATATCTTGGAAGACATTTGCAAGACGTAGTATTCATTGGCCGTAGTGGCAAGTGAGTTCAGTCGTTCTTGTGTCATTGAAGATCGATGACAATTTCTCAGTAGTTTTAACTTCGAAAAGCTTCGTTCACCAGTAGCGTTCGTGAACATGATACACCTACAAATTCTTAACGCTGTCATAACATTTGGGAACGTTGATTGCACCATATTTTCAAAAATGAGCTTTCACGATTGCAATGCTGGCATTGTTCATCAGTTTTGAAATCTTCTAACTGAAATATGAAATACTTAAAAACCATTTCATCTGTAAACTTGGACTGGGTGTCCTCGGGATAATTCTTTCTTCAAGCAGCTTCTTTAATTTCGGCGTCTGTCTTCGATGGGAACACAAATAGAGAATGAACTTTTGTTATATGCTTCCATACAATGGAAAAGCATATAACAACCTAACTTGTCACCTAACTCATTAATAGATAAGTTTCAATCTTAAACTTTTCTCTTCCTCGAAGCACAACCTCTTCAACATCATCATTTTCGTGATGTGTTGTTCTTACATGCACACGTCTGCTTTCATCTGTGTATTGCGCATCGATTTTTCCTCTCGTAGTCTTCAAACATTTCTGTTTGTGATGTGCAAAAAAATGGAGCAGTTATTTCAGAAGATCGATAGCCTTTTGAAGTTCTATTGTTTCCTTTTGTAGAGATTTGCTTACTCCATTGATCCGGTCTAGGATTACAGCCCAGAAGCCTGCCATGATGACATTTTCCTTCTTTGACAGGTCATTTAGCAGACATTTGGCATCGTGAATTGTCACTGCCTTCTGATTCACATCTTCATATGATCTGCAAAGCGTTCTGAAAGCTACTGTAGCCTTGGGATAAAGCCTTGGTCGCACCGACCCTTGCACACCATCTTATGTCAATCACTTTTTAAAAGTAATGCAGAGCCTTGCTGATGTTGTCCTCAAGATATTCGTGTATAACCATCCAACGGTAGTTTGAAGCCAAGAAAAGTTGTACATTGCTTGAACAAGCCCGAAGAATGAGATTGCTCCAGAGCAGCATTCAGTACATACTCCAACAGTACATACTCCAACCAAATTGAGCAAGTGTGCTGCTCACGGAATGTAAGTATGCAAGCTGATTTATCTTGGCAATATGCACTTGAAGACCATTGTAGCACTCCGACATGAGTGCTGCGTTGTCCTCTCAGGGTTTTGTTTGAGAAGATCAAAACAGTGGTGGCAAGTAATTCTCCAGTGTGGCTTGCTATGGGAATGAAGATGAGAAAACGTTCTACCACTTCACCATTTGATATTCCAATAAATCTAAGCACTACACTCAGTTGGTCAATGTGGAGATATGTTAATCAACGCTCAGAGAAAAATACTTGGCTTCCTGGATTTCCTTTACAATAACTTTCAGAACCTTATTTCCCATTATTTCGATTACTTCTTCGCAAATTATGGAAGACAAATAGAAGGGTTTTACTCGACCTTGATTATCATATATAGTTAAATGAGAACTTAGAAAAGAATCGTTCCCCAGGATTATAGTCTAACAGATCAGTCTTGACGAACGCGATTTCTTGAGATTCACGGGAAACCCAAGATTTGACTTTCGCCTTTTCTTAGCGTTTAGCCTTCAGCCTTTGAGGTTTCAGGAAATGTGCACTGTCTATCAGTAAGAAAATGCTACATGACAAATTTATTGTTTGACTGTTTTAAGTGTTATGAAAATTAGACTAATAAAACAAAAGCCTCGTGCATTTTCCCGTATTTCATTTAATTTAAATTTATCAATGAAATTAAAAACATAATTGTAATGAAACATTTTATCTTATTTTTTTTATATTTTATTTTGTATTTTTTGTGATTAGCAAATGAAATAACTGTGAAATGTGCAATTGTGTCTAATTGAAATTTATTAATGTAATATTGCATTTTAAATTTGGAATGAATGGGGATGTTTAACGTGACGTCACTGTCACGTGATGTGGGTTAACCCTCCAATGCCTTCTAGTAGAAACTTCGTTACATCGTTCGCTTTATTTTCAAATTCCTCCAAAATAACTTTGCTTGTTTGATTAAAAATAAGATGTAATTTCATGATTTCCTAAGTAAAGATAAAAGTAACTGATTTAATGTAAAATCTCACGTCTAAAGCTAAAATAAATGATTTGAACGCACAGTTTGCTCTAACATCAGGTGATCCCTTTCAACCACCAATTTACTTAATTATTACTTTATGAATTCAGTTACTTATTTTTCATT
>JAFIDM010069559.1:0-14032 GCA_023159025.1 Thereuonema tuberculata
TATATAAAATGTAAAATGATTATTTAATAATTCATGCATTAAGTGTAATATGTAATTTATAAATTTTTAATAGTTATGTATTTAATTTATCTGTTCGAAATTTTCATTGCATAAACACAAAGTGGGAAAAAGAATAATTTGAAATGATAATTTTTTAATTATCATTTTAGTTTTTATAAAAAATTAAGCATCTGTTGATGGGATTGTTGATAAATCTTAACAGGACTTGAATATATGTTAAAGAGTTTTTTTTTTTTTTTTAATTCTAGTAAATTTAGAAAATACAGGAATAAAATATGAGTCAATAATACTTGAAATAAATAATGAAAAAAATTAAATACCAAATCCAGTTACTTAAAAATCAACAAAACCTTTCATATGAGCACCTCATCAAAGTGGACTCGTAAAATGATGTGAAAGAATGCCGCCAAAATGACTGGCGAGTTATCACATGACGAGTAGAAGCCAATCGTATTGCTCTATTTCTGCAAGTGCTCTTCGCGATTAGCATACAGTGACTTTAGCGGCTGTCAGTGTACAGCCTCATTAGGAACTAAAACTTTTTTCTGAGAAATCGTAATCCCATGGTCTGAATAGTATATATTTGGCCTTTTTTGGCCCAAAAGTTTTTTGCCTATCGCGCTTCAAACACCTGCTTAATTATGGCCACCCGGTATATAAATTATCAATCACTTAATGTCATGCAGATACAACTTATGAAGTGAATTTTATTTTCATCCATCCTTTTCATTTTTTTTTTTTTTTGTTCTCAAAAGTAATCATAAACTATTTTATATAACAATATAGTGAAAGTAAATTATTGGTAAATGGAAAAGAACTCAATAATTAAAAAATTTAAAGATAACACTGTACAACAAATTTGAACTTTTTTTCTGTCCTTTAGATGAAACTATGTGATTCTGTATAAACAAAGTGTGCTTGATTCATATCTGAAAACCAAAATGTTCCACCACGTCCCGTTTCTTTAGGAGTCCCACTTTTCCTATTTATGCAAAGTGGTGACAGAGAAATGTAACAGAGACACTAATTACGGAGAACACATATACTAAAATGATTTTTTTGACCGTTTCCGCTTGTAGGCATCTGTTGGAGTGTCCTTGAGAGTAGACCAATAATATTCAGCTAGGATACTTCTATTCCATCGTCCACTGAAGCACTTTCAAACATAGCAATGTCCTGGTGGAACCTTTTCCCCATGCTCATCGCTAACTGCGCCGAGGTTTTGAGGAAAAAAATCCAGATGCGAGTCCAGAAAGTGTAGTTTTAAGGACATGTTGCAGCCTACAACATGAAAGCATTTCACCATGTCACGAACAAGATCTTCATAGTTTTCTGCTTTCTCATTTCCAAGGAAACTTGAGCATTCAGATTTAAATGCCCGCCAGGCTGCAAATTCTCCTTCTAACAGTTTATTTTCGAAATCTTCGTCATACATTACTGCTTTAATTTGTGGGCCAATAAAAACCCCTTCTTTTATCTTTGCCTCACTTAAATTTTTGAATTTGTTTCTGAGATGCTAGAAAGCCAATCCTTCTCTGTCCAGCGCTTTTACAAAATTTTTTATTAAACCAAGTTTAATGTGCAATGTGGAAGAAAGACACTTTGCCATTCACAAGTGGTTCATATGGTAAGTTTTTGGTGCCAGAAATATAGTTTTTTCTTGGAGGCCACTGTTTACGGATGTAGTGATTTTTTTTTTCTGTCATGGCTATCCCATTCACATAAATTTACTGTGTCCTTGTTGCATGCCTGTTAATATCCCAATGACTTTCAAGGCGGCACAAATGTGCCATTTGAATGTAGTGTAGTCAATAAATTTCAGTATAGCACTCATTACCTCATATGTTTCCTTTGTATTGACATCATTATATACTACAGAAACAGGGGAATAAACATTGCCTAAATGGAGGAGCACTGCCTTTAGACTATGTTTGGATGAATCAATAAATAGGCGCAAGTCTGCTACATTATGTTCATGTCCCAACGTCTGAAATAAGCTATTCACATCAAAGCAATATACAGTGTCTTCTTTCTCTGCAAAATAGTCCGCAAAATGGCTTTGTCGTCTTCTAAATTAACTTATTTTTACATCTTTATCTAATAGATTCCAACCTTGAAGCCTAGAACCCAGTAATTCTGTATCTGTTTGAGAGAGGTTTAAGTCCCGTACAAGATCGTTAAGCTCTCCCCATTTGATTTCATGATGTGAACATGTCATAGATGTAAAGGGTTGAAAATTGGGATCTTGACCACTTGGGACATCGGAGATGTCTTCCTCTGAATCAACGTATATTTATCTGGAGCTGTAAGTACAGAAAGGTCTGCAGAATGAGAAACTGGTCGCATAGCGGAGGGTAGGTTTGGATACCGAATAGAATGTTTGGATTTGGACAAGAACCCCTTCAAATCTGGCAAACAAAAGTAACAATCCGTTACGTGGTCTTTGGTTCCCGACAAACCATAGGTACACTAAATTTCATTGTACTACGTTTTCCTTGTGACCAGTTTCTCAGATTCCTGGAACATGAATTGCAGCATATATGTGGAGCTTAAGACTTATCCTGGTCCTTAACTCTACACCCAAAAAAACAATTCATACGCCTTTCTAACCAACGGCGACAAGCTACATTGTCGAGTCTTGAATGTAAGTTTGCCACACACAACAAATTAAGTCCGGCTTATTTTTACACTGACAAGACATAATGCACTGAACGTAATGTGCGTTATCCTTAGTACTTAAAACATTTGTACACTTCACAATTAACGTCACTAGAAATGCAGCACCAATTCAATGAGCAGTATCACACGGTGAATGGAAACGTCAGAATTGACACAAAATTTACAGTTAAAATGCTGGAATTGTGGGATGATCAAGATGGCAGTGAATGTTTGATATAGATATACATTGCTAAATGTGTGTAAATCTAACCCTGCTGTGAAAATGTTGAATAGAAAAAGCAGGACATTCCAAAATTAAATTAAATTAAGAAAACATAGAAATATTAGCGAGGAAATAAATAAAACACTAAATTGTGGATTTTTGGGAAAATGGTACGTGTTAGACAAAAACTGAGTGCAGATTCATTATTTACAGCCATAAATATACAAGAAACACATATTTTCATCTAAAGGACATTTTTCATGTTGTACAGCATAATCAATTTAAAATCCTGAATGTATAATTTTGGCTTAAAATGAAATTAGAAATACATACTGTAAATAATTCACACTCAAAATTGTTAATTATAATTTTCACTTTTTTTTTCTTTAATTTTTTTTTTTTTATGCAATGAAATTTTTAATTCACTAAATTCACTCTGCTAAAATGATTGCCTTTAAAAATTATAAATGATCATCAATGAAACTGGATAAAATAGTAATTACCGTATATGCTCCAATACGAGGCTCTTATTGTGATCGGTTTCTAATAAGCGCCGGGCTGCAGAGGGGACACGGCCAAATAGTAGCCGGTCTCTAATAGTAGCCGGGTCTTTGATATTTGCCTACCGGTACCAGTGTAAGTGGCCGTATCTTTATAGTCGTGCGTAATACCTTTACGATACATTGCCTTACAAAATGCCGCCGAAACGGTCATTTGACATTGCCTTTAAGATTCGCGCGGTGGAAAACACGAAAGAAACTTCCGGTGAGGTAGCCGCTCGTCATTATGGTGTTGATCCGAAAAGAATCAGAAAGTGGAAGAAACAATATGATAATCTTGTGTCTGCGAAAGTGGACAAAGGTGCAAGCAGAAAGCGGAAAATAAAAGTAGCTGTTTGTAATATTAGCCGGTATTTATGTGTAAAAATATTGCGTTCTGAAGGTTTTTGTTAATAATGGCCGGCCTCTAATAGCAGCCGGTCTCTATTAAGCGCCGGGAGCCGAGGCTAGTTTTGCAAATAAACGCCGGGGGCCTCTATTGGAGCATATACGGTATATGGATATCAGCTAGTCTTGAATTAAAAACAACAAATCTAAATACAAAACTTAGATATTTAGAAAAAATACCTATTAGAAAGATAAAAAAAAAATATATATATTTTTTAATTTCCTAAAAATTAAAGAAAAAATTGCAGAAACTACATAGTTTCCTCAATATATAAGCATAATAGTTTTCCATTAATTCCTTTCGATTCTTTCTTTATTTTTTTTTTTACCTATTCTACAAAAAAATGTTATTCTGTGAAAAGAATCACTAGCTTCCTTAAAAAAGAACCTTCACTAACATTATGTAAGATTTTGAAACATAACAAATCAGAAATCTGCAATTTCATTCATACAGAATGAAACTATTTCTCTTTGTATTCTTTTATCCCTTGATAAAATTTTTAAATAACCTTCCAATCTTACTAAGTAGCCTAAAAGTTACATTGCCTTAGAAACTCACAACCTATATTTATTTTTTTCCTACCATCCGATCATTTTGGTTATGCTTTATTTGTCATAAATCTTAATTTCATATCCTAATAACATTCAACAATAATTTGCAACTTGCATTTCAATAATAAAAAAGGGTCAATCCATACCAAACGGTCCAGCACTGGTTGCTCGATCATTATTTAAAAAATTGATTTTTTTTTACTATTGTTACCCCTATACATGAGTACTTCAAAACAGGCATTATTTTTTTTTTATTTGATTTCGTTTAAAAATGACGTCCATTTTTGTTTTAGGGTTTCCGGCATTTTTGGCCTTTGCAGGCAGTTGCGGTAATTTTGATAACTCAGCTAAGAAAAATGATAGAAAGCTGTGGTAAAAAACATTATTTTTAGCACATTCTAAACTACATTTTACGTCCTATACTTTTTTACCATATCTCTAACATAAATGGCTGAAATTTAGAACCGAAACTGATATTCGCTTTTGAACAAAAATCAAAGTTCCGGGTTTTTTTTGAGCAGGGAGGAATGAAATAGCTAAGATAAAAAAAAATTTTGAGAAAAGATATACTTCCAAAGGTTTAGCAAAAAATATTTCAACTGTATTACTGGCTTCCTAATTAAGTTAACGCGCTTTAAAAATGCTCTTTTTTCATTTTTTTCAAAGTTTGAGCCCCAATATCTCTGGCGGGGGACCTAATAAAAATTTGATATTTACAGTATAAAGAGAACTTTATGAGAGGTATCTGTGAAAAAAATTTTGAATTTGATATTTGAGTTTGATTTTTTTAGTTGGATACCTGTGTTAGGTACATAGGTATCTAACTCAAAAATCAAACTCAAATATCAAACTCAAAATTTTTTTCACAGATACTTCTCATAAAGTTCTCTTTATACTGTAAATATCAAATTTTTATTAGGTTCCCTATCAGAGATATTGGGGCTCAAACTTTGAAAAAAATGAAAAAAGAGCATTTTTAAAGCGCTATAACTTAATTAGGAAGCCAGTAACAGAGCTGAAAATTTTTTTGTTAAACCTTTGGATGGTATATCTTTTCTCAAAAAAATTTATAGCTTTGCTATTTTATTCCTTCCTACTCAAAAAAAACCCAGAACTTTGATTTTTATTCAAAAGCGAATATCAGTTTCGGTTCTCAATTTCAGCAATTTGTGTTAGAGATATGGTAAAAAGGTATAGGACGTAAAATGTAGTTTAGAATGTGCTGAAAATAATGATGTTTACCACAGCTTTCTATCATTTTTCTTAGCTGAGTTATCAAAATTACCGCAACTGTCTGCAAAGGCCAAAAATGCCGGAAACCCTAAAACAAAAATGGACGCCATTTTTAAACGAAATCAAATAAAAAAAAAATAATTGTTTTGGGGTACTCATCCATAGGGGTAACAACAGTAAAAAAAATCAATTTTTTTAAAAAATGGTCGAGCAACCAATTTAATGTTTTCTGGACCGTTTGGTATGGATTGACCCAAAATAAAAAATATCTTTATTGAAATGCAGTTATAAATAATCAAAGTTTCACAAATATTTACTGGACAGTTAAGAAATATATATTTTGATATAGATCTTATTTCATTGCTACATGCTCAGTATTCTCTTTCAAATCTTATTATTATATTAACTTTTTATTAAACTAAAATGTTGCCTTGATGGAAGAACAATTGCCACTTGTAGAGCTTTGGGTACATGACTAATTATAAATAATTTATTTAAGTTATTGTAAAGAGTATTATGAAAACGAAAGGCATTATGTGAAGTGGTGCTTTTAACATTGAATACATCTAATTAGCCTAGACCAGATAATTTTCTTTGGATGCTTAGACTAAAAAGCTTTTACTAAAAAATTATACTAATAAAAATGTATTGAAAATTATTATAAGTGGTAATTCCTTTTTCAAACAGAAAGAATATTTCTTTGTGAACAAAACTGAACTGTGTTAGACAAACCTTTGTCAATGAGTTACAGAAAAACAAATCAACATCAAGGAAGAAGACTTGCTGTTCTAGATTCTAATTTATATTTTGTGGCTTTTATTTGGAATAAAATTTCAAAAGTAGTTTCCAGGTTTATTTTATTTAAAAAGAACAAAAAAAAAAAAAATATAACTTTTCAAATCACTTGAAATCTCAAAAGAAAGAAAAACATTGTCAACAAAAACATTTTTCAAGTTATTTATTATTATTTGTTTTTAATATAAATCAATTTCTTTTTTATTTACACTTTGAAATTATAGAAAACTATCAGAAAAATGTACAACAATTTACTTTTTATCTGTATGATTTTCCAATCTAAAATAATATCAAATTGATGAACTTTAAAAAAAAAACATTTAAAAAAATTTGAAAAAACTTTTCAAAATTAGAATGAGCACATTTATAGGTTGACCAGATTTTTCTGACATCAATCCGGGACCAGACAACTTTGACGAATAAAAAAAACGCCATTTGACGGCATCTGCACAAAAGAGAATACAAATAAGCTGTCATTTGGTGTCGTCCGCAGTGAAAACGTTAAGGGAGTACAGTCGAATATTTATTATTACCGAATAATATTAAATATTGCTATCGAACTTTTGTATAGGTTCAGTTGCGCTGGGGAACAAAGTGCGACTTGAGCAAGAATAAATAAAAATCAGAGAATTTATTCAATAAAAGAAAATACGATAACTACAAATCTCAAATTAACGATTTGATGGCTCCCTCTGGTTCTGACTAACTAGTAGTCTCTCTTTCGTAGCCTTCCGTAACTGGACGGTCCTCTTCAAACTCTCCCAGTACTTGGATCGAGTTGTGTGGTCCAGAGTTGTCTTCCTCGGAGCCTTCTTGTCTCGGGACGGTCCTTGTTGGCTTCTCCCGGTGATTGGACTGAGAGATGCGGCCCAGAGTTGTCTTTCTCGTTGGCTCCTTTAACGGGACGGTCCTTGATATCTTCTCTCCGTAATTGGACTAAGTTGTGCGGTCCAATTCTGTCTTTCTCGTACTCTTCCAACTG
Organism: Thereuonema tuberculata; assembly: GCA_023159025.1. Lineage (NCBI taxonomy): Eukaryota > Metazoa > Arthropoda > Chilopoda > Scutigeromorpha > Scutigeridae > Thereuonema > Thereuonema tuberculata. Next base: position 7,412 of record JAFIDM010069559.1, read on the forward strand.
TCAGCGAGCTTCTCAGGTTCTCTTCGGTAAGAAGTGTGTCTAGCTCGCTTTTGCTTCTACACTATCTCCGGTCTGGAGATCCTCCCGTGGCCACACACACACACACACTCTCACTCTCTCTTTCTCTCTCTCTCTCTCTCTCTCTATCTATCTCTCTCTCTCTCTCTCTCTCTCTCTCTCTCTCAACAAATAGCGCCCAACATATATACTTAAGCAACAAGGGTTGAGATCAAGTGTTTCTTAAGTGGTATCCTATAACACTTTTTATTTATTGAGTAACTACATCAAAAAGAGAGTGACACCTCCAAAATTAAAATAACAACAACAAATACACTCATTAACAAAAAAAAACGACGAACCTAGAAGGAGTTGTCCGATGGAGACAAAAATTGGTGGAGAGGAAGATTATGTACAGAATAGAAAATGATTAAACTTTCAGACAAATTGAATGATTTATTTCAGAGTTACAGAGTTACAAAGTAACGAGCTCAATAAGGTGTTGACCCACCTCTACCCTGAATGCAAGCTGCCACACGACATGGCATAGAGTGATAAAGCTCCCTGATGGTCTCCTGCGGTATTTCTTGCCAAATTTGCTCCAATTGTCGGGCTAGGTCATCCACATTCCCTGGTGGATGCAGTCGCCTTCCCATCATATCCCAGACATGATCGATTGGAGAGAGATCTGGGGATCTGGTTGGCCAAGGAAGTGTTTCACAAGCTGCAAGACAGGTCATTGCAACACGTGCCGTATGTGGTCTGGCATTATCTTGCTGAAAAATAAGGCCAGGGTACTGCAAAAGGAAGGGTAGCAAAACAGGTCTCAGAATGTCGTCGACGTACCGCTGTGCTGTAAGTGTGCCACTAATGACGACCAAAGGGGTCCGGCTATCTAGGGAAATGGCACCCCAGACCATAACTCCTGGTTGAGGGCCTGTGTGGCGTGTAATAGTGAGAGCAGGATCGGCACGCTGCCCTGGGCGTCTCCAGACACGTCTGCGACGATCGTCAGGACTCAGTTGGAAGCGGGATTCGTCGCTAAACACTATACGTCCCCAGTCAGCATCATTCCAACAGAATCGAGCCAAGCACCACTGTAATCTGGTACGACGGTGTGCAGACGTGCAGACGGTGTGCTCAAGGATAAAGACAGTGAAGATTCAGATATTTCAGTGTTCCTACAAAGGAGTGATGAAGATGTTACGCGCATCCTGTTAAGTGATGAAGATAATGGAGATGATGATGTCAGAATTAATGAAGAAGCTGATGTCAGCTTGCAAGATATAAATGCTTCTCAACTATTAGATAATTCAGGAAACAGCAGCTCTAATGACAACGTTATTACTGAAGCTGCAGAGGCGAAGAAAAGTGGAAGACCACGGAAGACACGAAAACATGTTAGAAAACCAAAAAAACTGGATCAAAAACCCAAAAATGGTTGCGTACAATAAGGGAGAGTAATGTAAACGTAAGAACAATGAACGACCGCGCCAAGTGCAAGGACAGTGTAGCTGTATGAAAAATTGCAACACTTTGATACCTTTTACAGAACAAGAAAAAATTAATAAAGCTTTTTGGGAACAGGCAACCGCAAGGCCCGTAAGACATTTTTAACAACTTGTAAGATGAAGACAGAGAAAAAAAAGAAGCACTGCAGAGCAACACATAAAAAGTTTTCCACCAGCGTTGCCTAAAGGGACCAGCGATTGGCAAAGAGTATGTAAACACTTTTTACTAAACGCGCTTGACATTTTGCAACAGATGGTAAATTCGGCATTTAAAAAGGTCACAGTTGGTTTTCTCCTTCTCCTGCAAAGAAAACTGCATATAATAAAATACCCGATTCATCCATACAATACTTAAAACTTTTACGTGTGTTGTTCATGTCTTTAGGAATCAAACACCAAGCCGACATACCTGCTTATTTTAAATAGTATATTTAAAACATAATTTAAAAATACAACGACCAAGGTTTCAGTCACTATAGCGTGACTATTCTCAAGTGAATTAGAATTACAATGTATCAACGTTTTATACAGAAAGAATTATTCAAAATACAGCGTGTTGCGTCATATGACGTGATCAGTCTTGATTTACATGTCTTCATCATCTTAAACCTCCTAGTGTTGGAAAGTTGAAGCTGCCTTGCGATCATCACATTGCCTCGTACTGTTGTTGTGATGAGCTTTTTTTTTTCTTTTTTTTTTTCCTCCTTCGTCTTCTCCTCTCTTCTTTTCTCATTGGAACTATTGTGAAGGAACACACTGCTACCCTGGGTCGTGTATTGGTAAAGAATTAAGGTACTGCAACGAAAAAACTTATTAAAAAATTATATTAAAAACAGAAAAGAAAATAAAAATTAAAAAATAAAAATTAACAAATTTAAAAAATTTTTAAAATCCAACTTTATGGTTTAAGATAATTAATTTTTTTTTTTCCTCATCTTCTTCTTGAAACCATATTCCGCCATAGTTGGTACGGTTAACCATTCATTGTAAGCACCATTAGTTGTTAAAATAAAAAAGGATTCCATGCATTTTCTCATGAACTCCTTTCTGCAAAGGCCCATTACAATGGGTCGCTGTATGTCCACTATATGTTTGGTGTCCCTTGAATGCCGAAAAGTCAAATACTCTTTGTAGCCATTACGGATTGCCCTTTCATGCTCCGAGACCCGCTCCGCCATCGTTCGACCGGTCTCCCCCACGTAAATACACGGTTCATCTAAACATTTGAGTCCATAAATAAGACCTTTCTTTTTGTCTCCTAGTACTGTAGCATTATTGTTGTTATTTATTGGGGCCCTCAAAAACTAACATACAGTTAGTAAAGGATGACATCAATCAGTTTCCTCGAGTGGAGAGCCACTATTGTTCATCATATTATAAATGGGAATATTTAGACAGTCAGCTTAGCGTTGCAGGCATAATAATTTGCATACCAAATAGTTGCAACCTAATTTAAAGCCTGTTAGCAGAACAAGCACAGAGAGGTGTTCAACACAAGCTTTAATCTGGCATTTCACAAACCGTGGAAGGACCAATGTCGTACTTGCGAGTTATGTCGAGCTCAATAGAAGGCAAAACATCGTATCGGAAGCCAACGAAGTGATCATGAATCACATTTGCGGCATAAAATGCAGGCACATCAATCCAAAGAAACTGACAAAAAGAAAGATGCCAAAGTAGTGGTATCTGCAACAGGTGCTACTGACTTGGAACAGATACTACTGTTCCAAAACTTTTCATTGGAGATAGTTTTTATGTTCGAAAGTTCAACATGTACAATCTAACGGTTCTTACTGTTCTAACCAAGGACACTGTTTCTTGTGGACCGAAAACCTAGGTGGTAGAGGTGCCAATGACGTTTCTACAGCTCTTTGGATTTGGTTAATGGAAGGGGATACAAAACGGATAAAGAAGACGGTTTTGTACAGTACTACCTGTGGCGGTAAAAAATCACAATCGTATGCCTTGTTCCATGTTTATCACCGCTCTGCTTCAGAAGTTAGAAGTCATTTACCATAAATTTTTTGAGGCTGGTCATTCTTTCACAAAATATGATTCTATGAACTCAACAATTTTCAGAACTACGAAGCAAGGAAAAGTTGAAGCACCCAGTGACTATCACCATGTGATAAGTAATGTATGTAAAACGTCGCCTTACATAGTTCATGAGATAAGCCACAAAGATTTTATCAATCGGGAAGAAATGGAATCTCAGATTGCCAATCAAGAGCATTCTCAGGCATTGCAAAAACGCATTGGCTTAGATTAGTAAAAGCTAAGAGTGATGTGAAAATTACTTTCTTTGAAGCAATATCAGTAGAATGTAGTACTGTGGCTATTTCCTGACAAGAAACGGGACTAAGCTATTGACTTGGAGCATTTGAAATTACCATTGGCCTATCCAAATGCAATTGGTATTGATGAAGATAAAACAAGTGAATATAATTTTGTGCTAAAGTATAAATTTAAGGGCGACCTACAATAATAAAAAAAACTTAAAAATAATAATAAAAAAAAAGTTCAAAAACGTAAAGAAAAATAAAAAAAAAAAGTTGGAAAAAATAAAAAAAGTTAGGAAAATAAAAAAATTGCGGACATCGGGGAAAAAAGATTGAGGAAAAAAAAAAAAAACAAATCCCCCAAAAAAACTTCAGTATGTGTAAATATGTAAATGCTGTTTGGTCCTCTGAATATGATGGGGAAATCAGTTTGTCGATCCGACCTTTCGTTCGGTAGTTTTTAGGGGGGGGGGTTACAATGACAACAATGGTAAATATCTCGAGCATGGAGAAGGGGGGGGGCGTTAGTCCCTCAAAAAACTCCATTCCTATAGTGTTTGGGGCTCTGAACACGATGATGAAATCAGATCTTGCGTTGGGAAGCTGTTAGGGATGGACAGACAAGGACGGACGAACGGACAGAACAAACGCAGTAGCTACCAATTTTGGTGGCTACGACAATAGCTCCCAAATGTGTCTCTAAAAAGGACTCCTTGGACTCAAGAAATGAATAGCAACTGATAGATATCATACTACAATTGCCTATCCACTAAACAGAAATGAGTCGTTACACAAGTCCTTATGCTACATTATTATTTTTTTTATTCTTCTTCTTTTGCTATTAAATGATGTCACATAACGATATGTATAAGCAAACATGTAAATTTGAAAAAAAAAAAATCTTAATCAAAGACCATTAAAGCTGTAGATAACTTGCTTAGAACATTGTTGCCTGAATTTCTGAAGCGTAGTTCTACACAGCAAATTTGTTCTAAGTGCATTTTCTAGGTCAAATATTGTGATTTTGTAAAAAAAGTTTAAACAAAATTTGGACTTCAAACATTCGTAATTGCAAAGAGAGTTTCACTTGCTGGGCTATAAACTCGATTTTGGGGGAATTTTTTTAGTCTTTAAACAGAGTTTTCTCAAAACTATCTAGTCTGAAGTTAGAACGTTTTGGCTCCTAGCCAGCGAAGTGAATTTCCTTACCTCATTAAAAACAAAAATTAGCGCCTAATATATATAGGGTAAGGGAACCAGTTGTGGATCAGGAACCAATTGCGGATCAAGTCGTTTACCGTCTTAATTACCATACTTATCAACAGATGGCTCAGATATATAGAATCCCGATCATGAGCTTCGTTTTGGTATTACAGTTTGTTTAGAGTTTCAAGTGGAGCCATCCTGTGAATTTGTTAAATAATTTGTCAGAATTTCAAAAGAAAATTAAGGCGAGTTAGCCTGAAAGTTATTTGTAGTAATTCTAGAATGGATATACCTTAGAATTAATGTATGTATGATATTACAAGGTTTAATATAACCGGGGAAAAATTAAACATAGTGTTTTCTGCCTCTGGCCATGTTTGCGGGAAATTCTGCAGCCTTTTGTTCTGGCGGAAATTCAGCGGTTCGTGGGGTCCAATTGTGGATCAAACGTCACAATACAAATGAAGACTGTGAAAATGCAGTAGATATTTTTTTATCGAACTGAGGTAATACAATGTCAGTTATAAGAGCTTAATAAAGGAATAACTGCAAAACTGAAAATTATTTAGCTATTTCTCGTGGTGAAAATCAAGTTTATGCTTAGGCCGATCCACAACTGGTGCCTTTACCCTACTTAAGCAACAAGGTTGAGATCAAGTGTTTCTTAATGTTACGTTTTTTTTTTTTTTTTTTTTTTTTTTTATATATTTTCTTGTTTTATTTCCATTTTCCTATTTTTCGCTGACGTCTCATCGAGTCATTACGTCACTTTGTTATTCCCGAGGCCAACGAGAAATGACAGGCCGAGGTGATGACGTCATTTTTGAGAGTCACGTGACCAATCGGGTCCGAACGAATTTCATGCCGTGAAGCTTAAGACTCAGTCACACTAAACACACTGTGTCTTTTTGATTAAGCTAATTAAAAATATGAAACTTAGACTAAAATAGTTTTCAATTGATTTTCATAAATTTTACTTATCTAGTAAGTATTTAGAGTTAATACTTATAATTATTTTTATTTAATAAAACTTGAAAAGGCCAAGCGATTCGTTTTATTTTTAGTAATTACTTAGTTATTTTTTTTTTAAATAGATTTTAAAAACATAAATTTTATTATTTAAAAGAAAAAAAATTATTTAAAATATTTATATTATTAAAATATAGAAAAGATAACTTACTGCTAAATTCATCCTGCTCATATTCACTAACAAATTATTACATACAGATGCAACTTATGTATATATTCATGTAATATATGTTGAGAATTTCAGTTTAAAATTTTTAAGTTATAGTTCTAAACTTTTTAAGTGAATTTCAAAAAAAAAAAATAAAAAAAAAATTAAAATATGTTGTATAAGAAACATAATTAAGTCCAGTAAATTGCATTACTTTTCTTGCTATGGATATGAAACAATATTAATCATTTTGTTAAGGGCATGATGTTGATAGATATAACAATATCCTTATAAAAAATAGTAGTAATAATAATAATAATAATAATAGCATGTTGATTTTGGAAGTATATCTGCTTGTGCTGTAGCATTTTAACTTTTATTTCGGACAAAATTAGTTCGAAATTAATATATATTATTTGAAATCATTACTAAATCATTTTAGTAATGATTT
>JAFIDM010069560.1:0-15986 GCA_023159025.1 Thereuonema tuberculata
GGAGTTAGATTTGTTCTTTTTAAGCTGTCTCTGCTCATGCTATTTACGGGTCAGGTTGAATGGTACCATAATGAGTTTCTCGGCCATTTTATGGAAATAACGTTGGGTGGTTTGCCGAACACCCCCCTTTGGTCGCTTCCACGCTGGGCCCGGTCCGCTAGTAAAAGTTCTAAATGGGAGTCGGGTGTCGGCCATTCTCACAACGTGACCGATCCATTTCCATCGGCGGAGAATTAGTGTTGACGTTAAAGAGTGCTTAAGACCGCAACGCTGTCGCATGGTCTCGTGTGTCAAAAAGTCTGTCCAGCGAATTTTTTCTATTCGGCGGAGGCAACGATGGTCGAATACTTCCATTTTTTTGAGCTGATCGATTTTGACCGGCCAGGTTTCTGTGGCATAAAGCAGGGTCGCTCTAACCGTGGCACAGTAGATACGGGTTTTTGACTTGATGCGGACGTCAGGTCTAGACCAAAAACTACGTAGGGCAGAGAAAATTGATGCTGCTCTAGCAGTTCGCGTCGATATTTCATCATCGAGCCGTCCATCTGGTGAAATGCGACTACCGAGGTAGGTGAAAGACGAGACGAGCTCCATGGATTCGCTATCGATTTTCAGAGGCACGCCTGCTACTGTAGGGTCTAGGTTCGTGGCGAAATATTTTGATTTACTATTTACTGAAGACAATCGCCAATGATAGACCCCAGTGGCGCATCGTCTGCAACAACGTCGCTAATGGTCACTTGTGACCGGAGCAGCGAATTCATCATTCATCATGCTATTTATACCATGTAACAATATGAACTACATTCTGATGTCTTGTCTGAACATTATTGGATAAGGTCTCATAGAATAATTCTGAAAATGTGGTTGATCCTTCTAGCTTGCCTTCATACGACCACTGTTTCTTCTACCTGAGGGATTGTATCTAAATTATAATTTAAATTCTAATATTTGGAATCTGTTCAACATGTTTTATATTTCTATTTCTATTTTCTATTTCTTAATTTGTTATTTAGACTATAATTTATTTCTTAAAAGAGCAGAAGAGAAAGGCTGCATCTTTGTCTCACACCTTTATTATTGTCAATAAATTCTGATAATTTTCATCTGTGAACCTAATGCAAATTTTCGTTTCTCTGCATAGACGTTTGATGGCATTAATTAATTGGATAGAAATGTCATTATCTTTTAATATTATCTTAAATTATTATGTTCTAATATCTTTCAACTTATGTGGAAATTAATAATAATAATAAAAAAAAACAGTACTGGTTTATGATGGAAAAGTACGTGTTTAATATAACATTAAGATAAAATTCGTATATACACTATAATGAATAGATTAAAGCTAAATTAATTGACCGGTTTTGTTAGGCAAGTGCTTAAGTTTCTCATTGAATGCTAAGGTTAATTAGAGAACAATAAATACAAATTTCATACCCTCTGAGAGAGTTCTAAAATAACATAAGAGCAAGCGCTTCCTAGCGGCAGTCATAATTAACAACAGTGGTGGGTAAGGAAAAGAAAATATAAAACAGGATAAAATAAACAAAATAATACTAATGTTTCTTTTTAGAACAATTTTGACAATTATATAATGAAGAAGTCGTCACAGATAAACTATCATTGTAGGCATCAGAATTTTGAATAATAAACTTGATTTCCTTTCATCTATATAAATAAAAATGTAAATGTTCTTTCGTTCAAAATCTTAAATCTCCGAAAGTTCTTCACCGATTGCTTTGAAATTTTGACACAACGTTGCATTCGAATACACTCGTGTACCTTTTATATAGATGTCACACCTGTGAAAGGTAAAAACAGTGCCATCTGTTGGACATAAAAGCAACACATGCAATAATAAACATTTCTCATGCCGGACAGCGTGCTTCTTGACAGCTGCTGTTACTTAGCATTTTAAATGTTTCCGATTGCATTGTTAAATTGAATTTTTAGACTTGCGAATCCAGCTCAGTTGTGGAACTAACTTTTTTTCGGAAGTTGTGATGTCATCGTTGGATTCGCACTACATTCAAGATGGCGGGCATGTTTTAATGTGTTTTTCAGTGTAAATTTGAATGGATGAAAATTTTCGGGTTATTTTCCAATACATACATCCTGCAGCTGAGCAAACCTAACTTTACCTAACCTACAGTTAATTATAGTAAACGATTCGGTCCTACGGACCCCATTAGGATGAAAGTTGTTTTTGGTGCATAAGTAATGGATAAATAATGCTTACCTTATATTTCTTCGTCTGACGTATCCATTCTTTCATTCAATTTCATTTTCTTACCACACTTTGGACATTTATACTGTTTCGCAATTAGACCAACATTCATACAAAAGTCGATAACATCTTTCTTATATCATCTCTCAAACTCGCCAGATAAACAAAATCACATTTACCTTCACATAACCTTTGACAAGCATCCATTGTTTGGCAGGCAGAACAAAGAACAATAGAAATCACGTGACCAAAAAGAAAACAAAAAGAAATTATCTCTCCGCACAAATAAACCAATAAAAGAAATTATAAAAACCACGTGGTATGTTGTTCCGCACCGAATCACAATGTGAGCCGTATTCGCAAGTCTAGCCGAATTTTCACTTGAGGATGCACAGTTGCAAGCATGGCGATCGCCTTCTGCAGCTTCAGATCTGCTTCGTTCTCAACTGAATGAATGCGACAGGCTGAGAGTGGCTGAAAGACGTCAACGAGAAACAGCACATCAGCGTCAAACATGATTCCGTGCTCAGCAATAACGCGATTACAATCTCCTTCCATTCCGGAACAACCCAACTGATGATTATAGTTTTCTTTAGTTGTATTAATTAGTAGAATCCACTTTTGTTGAAAATTTCCACGAAGCGTTTTTATTATCAAAGAAAGATAGGGAAAAAAATCTTATTAGTATAATAGAAAAAAAATTTAATCTATATATATATATATAATAAGGTAGGGATAGTGATTAGTAAACCAATCACAGTGCTTCGCAATGGCTTCTGAGTCACCTTTACTTTAGAATAGACTAAGCCAGATTTAAAAAAAAAACTTAAGTTGAGAAACTGTGAGAAGATTTAAAATGAAGAATAAGAATTGTCCATGAGGAGATCGAACCCACGACCTATTATTAGCATGACGCTCCAACCAACTGAGCTAACAGGTCACCTACAATATTCAGTATTCAGGCCACCTACAACTGAGCTAATAGAAGCCGTTGCAAAGCATTGTTGGATATGGTCCACAGACAGACAAACCGGGGATATAAGGTGTCTTTCAGAAGCCTAAAAATGAATGGTTGTTTGTCCTAGGCCCTTTGACTTATCTGGACCAAACTTTGCAGAATTACTCTTTAGGACTCTGAGGAAAAGATAGAATACCTTAGAACCGGACAGGGCCCTTATATTTAGAGCCCATTCTCGACCCGTCCCCCCAAGTATATTGCAAAAAGTGAAAAATTTGCTCTCCTTTTGGGGGCAGGGAGACCACACTTGGGTGGGTGGAAGGCGACACGGATACCTAAGGGTCCCACCCCCGACCAACACCAGGCCCTTATATTTAGGGCCCTTCTCAGGTCCCAAGTCTATTGCAAAAATGTGAAAATTCTGATCCCCTATGGGGTCAGGGACACCATATAGGGTAGTTGGAAGATGACACAAGGACCTAAGTATCCCACCCCCGACCGACACTGGACCCTTTCTTTCTTTGAGTGGCATTGCAATGCATGCCGTGTACAGCTAGTTTTCTCATAAAAGTGTTCTCTTGACGTTCCAAAATAATGGAATGTTCGAAATCAAACCGATGTGTAGCGAAGTGTAAATGCCGTACTTGAAATTTGTATTTATTGTTCTGTATTTAGCCATAACACTCAATGACAAAGTTCGATGCTTGCCTAACGAAACAGGCCAATAAATTTTGCTCTAACCTATTAATTATTGTGTGTTTATGAGTGTGTTCATCTTAATTTGGTTTCTATTCTGAAAATAAACATCTCAACTTGTTGCATGATTTAGTCACACGTTGGTCTAATAAATCCTATATTAACAAGGAAACTTATAGTAATCTTCATTGCATACAGGATGGACACCTTGTATTTCTTTGGTCTGCCCAAGAACCATATGGAAAAATAGATATCCCCTAGCTCCATTTTTGATATCAAAATTTTTAGCATATCATTTAAAAGAAATTGACAAGAAATCAAACAAATGTAGTATTAATACTCCTTTGAAGCCATCCAAAAATTCAAAGATATTAATATCTGTAAAAATGAAAAATTGTTTTCCCTTGATGTGCTTTCTTTGAACATGAATTTTGAACAAATCTTGCCTGTAACGTTTTCGGCAATTAATTAATGGATTCTTCTACAGTGGATAATATACCGGTCTCTGAATTTATTTTAACTATAAAGTTATGCTTCGACAAGAGCATTATCAGATTTCAAAATCATTTAATACAAAACTTTTGGATGTTCGATGGGTTCATCAATAAGCCAAATTATTGCCAATATTTATTTAAATCACTTAGAATTTAGTATCATTTCTAATAGTATCTTCCACATCAAATTATATATGAGATTGTTGATAATGTATTTTGATTATAAACGAAAATAAAATTGATTTGTTAATACAACAGTTAAAAACTCGAATTCAATTACCAAAGAAACTAAAAATAATGACTCTCTCAAATATTTAGATCTTACAATAATTTTAACAAAACAAGGTCTATTAGAATTGTATCAGAAATCCACTTTTACAAGACTTTTACATTTTCATTGAAATCCTCCTTTTGTACATGATGGCATTAAACAGGTGGTGTTTGGAGCACGTTACATAAAAAAATGTTGGCCAAAAATAGCTAAATTTGCTGTATATCACCTGCAGTCAACATGCCACAGATCTTTATAAACTCATACATTGCGGGTATTTATGACAGTTGTTTTTTTGGATTAATACTTTCAAAACATGAAGAGGAAGGAATTTATGCACCCTTAAGGTCCTGTACCATCGTTTCACTGGCCTCCGTAAGAACAAGAAACCTGCTATGTTTCTGAGTGTAATATAATTTCTTTGTTATTCCTCCCATCACAAAGGGTTCTGGAAGGATGTACTACTTCCCAGAAAAGGAGGCTGATTTTGAGCAAAGCCAGTACACCAAAATATTCAGTAAGACACGACATCCCTGATGTAAAATAAGATATGAATAATTATTCAAGTATTTAATTTATTTTCATTTTCACTTAGCTGTTGTATTTATTGCTCTAGAACAGTGTTATTTAATTTTTTCCTATGAAGGTTTCCTATACAATGATGTTGTATAGTGTCTTCATATAATGTGTCTTTTATATTAGCTGTGCTTAGCTAGAATATTGTAATTTATAAATTAAAATAAATAGATTAGTAGTTAAAATCCCACTGTTTTTGTTTCACAGCCTTTTAGACCACACTTTCAGGTATAATTAAAAACAAAAAGGGAGCCTGATACCTCCTCTACCTCAGGTCATAATGCTCACTTTTACACTTAAGCCATTGTTTTACACTTAAAAATTTGTTAACAAACCAAACCAATGTAATTTCAGTGTCTCTCAGAGGAAAGCAAGGCTTATACAACATTTTTTCCTTAAATCTATACACTTTGATATGTGTTTTCACCACTAAACTTACAGTGGTGTTTCATACCAAGATGCAGAAATACTTCCAATAACAACTATCAAATATGATTTTTATTTTGGTGTCAAAGGACCCTATCGTTAGAAGAAAATGGTTACAAATTACCAATCAAGAAGAAAAATCTACTTCATCAAAAACAAAGATGATTTTGGCATTTGTATATAAACTAAATTTTACTATTAATTAAAATACATTAGAACACTGAATCATTTCATTAAACAAAGTGGTCTGTCGCAATTGCTCTTGACTCCCACCAAAATGGGACCTAATCTACCTCCATTTGTTCATATCCATGCTGTTTGTTTGTTTTTTTTTTTACATAGTAAAGAAAATAAAAATCTTATGTTTTTCATTTTTTTATTAGTCGTTGAATAAAGCAGTTATGAGGTAATGATTTTTAAATAAATAACAAGGCCTCCTTCATTGATATTTATTGAGAAACTGTTTTCATACTTTTACTTTATTCAAAATAATAATCTCCTAATAACAGTAGAGTTCGGATGAAATTTTTCGAAAAATAAGAATATTCAATTCAAATAAGAATGTCTTTTGAGTCGAGCTGAGACTCTGGGACAGCCGTTTCGAGCTTGTTGGGCTCTCCTCAGCTAGAGCTATTCAGCCAGTGAAAGTCTCAAAAGGCGTACGAGGGGAAGAATTGGGAATTCACGATGCTAACATATGTTGCCCACATTTTGTTCTAGTTTTTAGTCATTGAGGGGTCACTGACCATCGTGAATTAAGAATATTCAACATTTAAAAAATTAAATAAAAATTGAGTAAATGGAATATACATATTTGGAATTATATACATTTTATTAAATGGAATATACATATTTATACTTTCAGATTAGAAAAACATGAAATACTCATCATGATATTATATATAAAAAAAGCAAGCCCTCACATATTAAGTGGAAACCTATCCTTTTTTTTTTTTAAAACAAATTTGAAAATAACCAGTAATTTACATTAATTCATTTATTTCTTTTTTTTGATGTTGTTTTGTTTCCATATATAAATATTCAATTACTTATGCTTTTTTTTAATTACAAATAAAGAATTTGTTATTTTCTTACTTTTGATTGGTGCTGATTTTTATTAGTGTTATTTATACTAAGTACCAAAAAATGAAAAGATAATTGCCTTATCCTTTGTATATTATAATGAATTTTTTTCCTAATATTTAAATAAGTGCTATCTTACTTCTCATCTTTAATAACACGTGTTTATAGCAAGATTAGATGATTTAGCAATGTGAACAAAAAAGAAAATAAATAAAATAGTAGGGGAGACCGGGGCATAGATTTTGGTTTTTGATTTTTCAATTTTTTTTTTGTGCAATACTTAGAGGGATTCTGGTGGATACGGCAGATAGCTTAACTTTTTGACTACAAAATTATGTAGGACCCATTAATTAAATTCGTGTTCAGGTAACCCCAAAAACACTTTTCCTAAAAGCTTGCAACTATCCCTTAGTTGGCATACCTCTAGGGATGAGTTGGGATAACGTGATATCGATAGGGCTACTTGAGCAGAATACAGCAAGGTTCAAGAAAAAACATTTTATTTTATCAAAAATTGTATTTTATTAATACTTGAACACAATACAACTGCAAGATAAATTAAATTAAATGTAAAACAAACAATGAATTCTTAGCTAACTATAGTTATTGTTTGATATCAAACACGAATGTCGGAGTTGAGCGCTCACTTATTTGAACAAGTGGGTTCAGTTTTTGCAGAAGTTTAGTTTGGTCATACCAAATTGAGTCTTCCTCGTCTGGCCATCTCCGGTTTTTCCCCTTTTTTGCCATGGTGGATACGCGAATCTCGTTGCCACCGGTTTCAATCATCTTCCCAGGGTACTGGCGGGATTGATACTTCACTAAAACAAAAATCATTTACATGGTATTTATGGTGATCAGGAGGCCCTTGAGATTGTTGGGGATTCTTTGTTCTTCTTGTTGATGTGACCTGTCGGCATCTTTTTGTGGTTCTCCAGGGCTCAATTCGATCTACATGTTCACCAGAACAAAAAAACTTACGATACAAAAATTTACTCACCAGTCAGAAAAACGATAAAACAGGGGTCCTTCCTTCATGACACTTCGAAGCAAAACTAAAGTCGCAGTGGATGGTGCACCTTTACTTACACTTCCCACCATCAAAAAGTCAGCGCTCTAGCTACACGGTGGCAGGAAGTAGAAGCTGTGTGCCAACTAGCCCCTTATCCAACTGATCCCGGTCTTCCCTAGAGATATGGCTTTTGTGATTATTGGTTAAAAATTCATTAAATTTCCATTTCAAAATTTGTGTTTTTTTTTAATAATAATTGTTTTAGAATAATATTTTTAATAATTGCAGTGGCTTTATTGTTTTAACTAACATTTTTTTTAGCAAAGTTTAGTTTTCATAATGGTGGTAGTTATTTAAGAAATTCCATTTCATGGGTTGTTTGCCTGAATGCACTATTTTAATTAAGAACTGATAAATTTTCATTGTCATAATTGACGAAACATTTCATATATCATAAATAAATAGAATTGCTTAATTTTTATTATTTCGTTAAATACAAAGAACGAGAATCGATCTGTTTGCATTGAGATTTATTCTCTAATAAAATGAAGACATCTCAATGTAAGTTGAGATAAGTTAGTGTTAGTAATACTATACTAATCGGAAAGTTAGGCTAATTACATACATCGAACCGAAATAAATTTTAGATTTCTTAATTTGACATTCCTAAAGACACTACTTACTTATATCATTTAGGAATTACGAAACTAATTATATGATATAGATTGTATATTTATTTATTTATTTATTTATTTATTTATTTACTAATACAGTAAACTCCCGGTTATCCGCAGTTGGGTTGCGCAGCAACCACGGATAAGCGATTTCCGAGGATAATCCGAAAAGGATGAAAATCAACACAAAAATGCTTTTCACATGTTTTATTTACATTAAAATGGCAATAAATACAGTTACAATACATACATTATAAACAATTATTTTATTTATTTTTAAATTTTATTATTATGGGAAGGCACTCCCGTGTGTAACACTAAAAAGCACACCAGCACACAATTCCACCACAGAAATTGTTATAATAGACTGGAGCACACCAAAAACTATGAAATTAGATTTTGCAATCTTGTCCGACTCTGCCTTATTGATATTGTTGTCATTTGGACGGGTGATATCGATTAGGAAAGCTTTAGTTTGTTGTTCCACTGAATTTCAGCCAATATTTAAAAATGTGCCATGAAGGAAAAAAGGTAATGCAGATGAGTACTGGCATACATTATGCTAAAGCTATTAACTGGTAATTGAAGTTGAGTATTGGAATATATCCTTTGTAAAATATTAGACAATGTTACATTTCATTAATCTTGTAATTCCCTTTTTCGAACAATCAGTGAACGTAAAGTTTAAAAGCACACTTCTTTTTAATTCTTTATATTACACCAGCATTGCAACTGAAATCACTGGCTGGAGAAGAAATTGATTTATTTTATGCTGCAGCTTAAGAGAAGTAAAGAAATCTTATGTTGATAATAATAATAAACACTACAGAACTACTCCAGCCAATATCTTCTTTGATTACACTACGTACATTTTATTATGCTTGTACTTATGCATTATGCAGATGAGAGAAAATCATTTTTTTTTATTTTTAATAATCAATATATAACTTAAAAACACAAAAAAATCGATTATTGTTATAGTTTGTAATTGTTTTGCCTTCTAATAATAAAAGAAGGGAATGCCTTGATGCTTATTATTATTATTATTATTATTATTATGTTTGTATGTTTCAAACCTTGGGTTTCCCCAGCAAAAACAATATGGCGGGTCAAGGACCAAAGCACATACTGCCAAGTGTAAAGACGTGTGCAAGAATGATTAGGGATGTGTGGTTGTGTCCATAAATTTCCTATCTATGCATGTTGTGTTGAGTACCACAGCCTTCTGCAGTTGTGCATAAGTGTTTTGTGAAGACCTATTGTGCTGAGACTGTGGTACAATGTGTGAGGTACTAGACCAGTGGCAGACAAGACGATGGGTACAACACGTACTCGGTCCTGCCTCCACTGCTTCTGGAGCTCATGTGCTAGATCGGTGTATTTACTGATCTTGTCAGCGTGAGTTTTCTGCATGTTCTTGCTGATAGGCACTGCAATATCAATGAGATAGGTCTCCCCAAACAGCTCGCCACTTGTCACCCATCTTTTCGACGTTTCCATGTCGACGTGCGGCTGGCTAAGTTCGTGGTGATGTCTGCCATGGAGTTCCTTACGAGCCCATGATTCACGCAGCTGCTGAGTGTGGGTGTCAGGGGTCGTGAATGTTGGAGAAGGGTTTATTATTATTATTATTATTATTATTAAGAATATATTTATACTGTCTTAGAGTTCTCGGTGCAATGCAACTGGTATAGTAGAATTAAGGGGCCAAAATAGCAAACCTTATTCTAAGCTGCCTGATGATATGTTCAAAACAATGCGAACAATGCTACAAGTCTCTAAAATCACTGATTTTTGTGCTATATATAAAATTTTATCTGGGTTTAACTGTAGGTTGTTTAAGTGATTTGGTAAATTTTTATGTATAAGTCTAGTAGCTGTAATAACAATCGGAATAATCTCTATTAAGTTAAGTTTGTGAATCTTTTTGTATTCTTCAGCCAGATTGTAGTATTTAGAAATCTTGTCCCACTCCGCCTTATTGATATTGTTATCATTTGGATGGGTGATATCGATTAGGAAAGCTTTCCTTTCTTGAAGACTATGAAGAACTATATTGGGCCTGTTTGCATTGATGGTTTTTATCAGTATGCAACGGCAAATCATAATCAAGTCTAGTTCTGTCGTCTTCGAATACCACTTGTGGTTTGTATAAGTAATACGGTATTATTTCGTTTTCCCCTATGAGATCAAATTTTTTAGCAAGTGCCATATGTATTATATTTACAGTGAGATTATGTGTATTCATGTACTCCGTACTTGCCAGGTTGGAGCATCCTGCTATTCTTATTATTAAACAACTCTTTACTTCGCACTAATAAAGACTAATAATAAGGGTTGTTGTTGGTTGGGTTTTAATGGCGCAAAAGTTAATTACAGTCAAATCTCGTTACTATGCCACCTGTCGGGACCGAGCAAGAGTGGCATAGTAACGAGGGTTTGTAAAAACAGCTTTATTTTCTCAAGTTAGTTATCAGTCAGTCCAAAGCTCTCAAAAATCGTCGGCTGGCGCTGTGCGTGTTGTGATTGGCTTGTTGGTGTCGGGGAGAAGCATCACGTGTTTGACCTTGACACAGTCTGACTATGCGCGTACGTATTGAGTTACGTATGTTGTGCACAGCTGGACTGTAGTTCGTCGCTTCGCCTTTGGGAACATGTGTTAGTCGAGTATTGCGCAGAAATACAGACTTTTCACGACTCGTGCCTTTTAATGTCACACAATAGTGGCATAGTAGCGAGAGTAGGGGGTGGCATAGTAAATTTATTTTGTATTGAATCTTGTCGGGACCACGCAAAAGTGGTATAATAGCGAGAGTGGCATAGTAGCGAGGTGGCATAGTAACGAGATTTGACTGTATATGAGAATTGCTTGTAATGTGTCTCTGATGAAGTAATTGGGATAAAAACACACATTGTTTGTGTTTTCGTGAAATAGAAGACAGCTAATGGATAGATGCCGTGATTACATCCGTCAGAAATACAGCTTAAAAGCTTTAGTTGATTTTTCCTAAATGGAAGTTAGGAGAAGTCAATCTTAAATTAATAGTATTTTGTCATCAAAGACTATTTACATATTTTCAATTTCTTATTAATTTACAGATATCTTAAAGGGTTGTAAAAAAAAATAATGGCAACACCGCTGTAGTAATCATACGTCTGCACAAATGGCATTACTGAACGATAGTGACAGAAGTAACACAAATTAGTGTACTTTGTTATTGTGGTGAATGTGAAGCTGTCTGTGAACTGGGTTGGCCGTTCTGCTCCTTCCATTGGAGTTGCATGAGTGGGTCAAAAAGATGAACTTGCAGTCTACCTCCAGGCTACAGAAATAAAAACCCAATAACCGAACAAGAGAAGTTAGCTAAAAACAAAATGGACAAAAGACTTTTCTGGGAAATTCACATCTGTAAAAGAAAGGAAAATCGGGAAAAAAATTCATAAACATCATACATGAAAGATAAATAAATTAAATGATTATTTTTATTCTTCCACTATCTCCAAATGTAAAAATTCCAGATGCAATAGAAATTATACTTCTTTTTCTTCTTCAAAATGTGGCTTTCTTTATATTATTCCAAATATAAATGATATTCATCAATTTTATAGGAAGGAAATTTAATTGAAATTTCAATTGAAAATGTTACCTTAAAACATTATTTCAAACGAAATTTATGAAATTTAGACATGCATTCAAAAAACATATTTTAAAGTATATTGAATCAAAGCTAGCATGAAATAATTCTGAAATATTTATTATCAGTTCTTTTTAATTATGATATTTATGTATTCTTTTAATATTCCAGTATGATTCAATTCAGGGCCGGATTTAAAAATTGTTGCCCCCCCCCCCCCCTGCGAAAATCCTTTACGGGCCTTACCGAGCTATTTGGAGCCACACCCAAGCCATGGCGTGGGCCCTCCCCCTTTTCAGCGAGCCCCACAATGCGAGGGCTGGCATTACCTAGATCCAGCCCCGATTCAATTTTTCAGGTTTAACTGAAAGTAATTTATGTTAAACATAAATTCGTTTGCTAATTAAGCTGTAATGAATTCCTTCACGGGCCGTACCGAGCTATTTCGAGATAAACCCAAGCCATGGCGTGGGCCCCTCTTTTCAGCGAGCCCCCCCACAATGTGGAGACTGGCGGTACCTAGATCTGGACCTAATTCAGTTTTTCAGGTTTAACTGAAAATAATTTATGTTAAAATAAATTCGTTTGCTAATTAAACGGTCATGAATATTAACTTAAAGTCAAACATATTTTCAAAATAATAAGTTTACTAAAAATACAATAAAAATACATTATTTATATTAATAATGAGAATTTATATTTTAATTGAATTCCCCTATTTTTATAAATTTCTATAATAGATGTCAACTTGTAGTTATTTGTTTAAAAAAAAAAACAAAAAAAAACACGATTTATTTCGATATTTTGGCTATGGAAAGCTGTAGAAACTAGACTCAGCAGTCATCCAAGAATGGTCCCTCCCGGAGTCCCAGGGCGGGACTTCATTCGCAGTTGTGAGGAGGACAGCTTTGATCATCATCATCATTCAGCCTTTATCAGTCCACTGCTGGACGAAGGCCTCCCCCATACATCTCCATCTTTTACAGTCACCAGCTTCATTTCTCCATCTCTTCCCCGCAAACCTCTCCATCTCTTCCATCCATCTTCCCTTTGGTCTTCCTTTGACCTGTGGAGGGTTTTTCTTTCTGGCCAGGTGTCCTGCCCACTTCCACTTTGACTTCTTTAAACATATAAAGTACCCTCAATTTCAACAAAAGTCTACAGCCCCCCTTAAAAATTCAAGGCCGATGGCTCTGTGGGGTGGAATGGGTTGTAAGTGCGGCCAGTGCCACTCAACTGATGCAGCTACTATGAAATCCCACCTTGACATGTAAGTCCGTCATACAGTCAGTTGGTCCATATTTTGTTGCTAGTTCCTTTATATGCAGAAATTTAGGGCGCTTGGATGGTAGAGGGCCCAAAGTAGAGGTGTAAGTCAGGACCAGGTAGAGTTAGATTTACTCCAGGTTTTGAAGATTAAATTCACCCCAACGACAGGTACAACCGTTGCTGCTGTATTCAACACCTTTTTCGGTATATTATATTACAAAGTAGGAAGAGATGGTAAATTTTTGTTTTCATTTGTTAAATACAATCTTTTTGAAAAGCCCACTGAAATTTAAAATGATGTTTTGGGTAATTGGAACGAATCCAAACTCAAAAGGGGCTGTAGGTAGAAAGATGGGCAAAACTACCTTTAAGTTTTAACACTTTATTTCGTTTGTATGCTTTCAGTTGGATAATCTTATTTGGCTTATATATTATTATTTTCTTTTTTTTTTGTGCTTGTAATTTGTGATGGCTCTTAAGACTTGTTAACAATTTGGCTTGGTGATTCTTTGAATTTACAGTAAATAAGGTTAGGAATTTATATTGGTTGTTATTTAAGAGCACGGATAATCCAAGAAGAATCGCTTCAATGAAAGCGGTTATGATTTGTTGAATAAAGCAAATAGTGATATGTTACTCCTTTTTGAATGAACTCATTATTTGATAGCGCGCCATTGTTGACGGAGAGAACGCAACATTTTGAAGTTCAACAATGCTCATTTCGCATTTGTCGACTTCCTTTCAACAATGAATACTGAACACCCGTTTACCATTGTTGCACTGCGCCGGACAGACAGACCGAGAAATAAAGATTTTAGTAATACATAGATTCGCTGGAATTCAAGTCTATTCTTTTTCACGACATTTTTCAAAATAATCGTCACAAGCAATCAGATATTTGTATTTTTAAAATACCGCTGATGCTCAAAAGAAATTGAATCCTCTTTATTGAAAACGAAGTCAGTATAGTTAATAACTAATTTTATTTTGTAATATTTGATGAAAACAACAGTGAAATTTATAATTTTTGTTTCAGTATTATCTTTGAAAAGTTCCTTCTTTCGATTTATTTATTTATTTATTTATTTATTTATTTATTTTATTTATTTATTTATTTTAGTGTAACATCACTTATAAATTTATTATTTCAAATATTCTTTCGCTAATTTTCAAAGCATTTTTTTTTTCCTTCAAAAACTGAAGCACTCGATTCATTATTTGAATAGAAGAGAATTTCCAAGTTGCATTCCATGTGACGTCATGCTCAAATAGAAAATATCGCGTTGCCTACTACGCAGCGATTTGGACCCACCTACCCCCGGGCGACGCTACCAAAAGAGTGACGCTACACGTTTTCCCTTTCAAAATGTGCATCCGCTCCCCGCAAAATAGTTCCAAATATATCTCGTTTTATATTAAGTATTTAAGGAATCTTTTTTTCTTTTTTGGTTGTCAAAGTTAAAAAAAAGGTCGGTAAAAAAAATATTGGGCTACTTTTAGTCTTTCAGCACGCTACTTTCAGTAATTCAGATTTGGCAACCCTGATTGAGCATTCCTGGAGAAAGATATTAAAAGCGTTTTCTATAGTCTTTGCTATATTTCACTCTATGAAATGTATTCACCGAATTTTTTTCAGAAAGATACAGTAAGTGCTAGTTAAACTGTAACACTGTCTCTCGTACGTAAAATATTCTGAACTCCTTTGAAAAGAAAGCTATATATAGAAAAAAAATATTACTGAAATAGGCCTAATATGAGCATTAAAATATTCTGAACTCCTTTGAAAAGAAAGCTATATATAGAAAAAAAATATTACTGAAATAGGCCTAATATGAGCATTTATAATTTTTCGTCACTTTTGAATTTTAAAAGAATTCAAACGATTTTCTGCATATATAGATTTTCTTGTGTGAGTCCTAAATGATGTATAGAAACCACGAAATCAGTTGAAATTCTCTACACTAAGATGGAAACATATTCTTGAACTTAAAGAGCCAAAGGAAATAAAATTAGACACCATTGATAAAAATCTTTTATCGTTAATTTTATATATGTTAATAAATTTAGAAAATAATGGAATTTCATTCTGAATTTGGAGATGGCGGATTTTAATCACAAGATTCCAACATTTCATTTTGTTTTTCAGATAAACTTTGGAATCATTTCACCCTGAGCTATACTAAAAGAAGTAAAATAAAAGTGAATATATTCAATAAAATGGCGAAGCAGTCACATATTGTAACTGTTCCAATGAAATCAGAAACAGGTGGAAATTCACATCAGTGTGAATTTTGCGGAAAAATCTTTTTATATTTCAACAAATTAATTGCACACATTCGTTCACATACAAATAAAAAACCATTAAAGTGTGAATTTTGTGATAAAAGCTTTTCAACATCAAGCAATTTAATTAATCATATTAGAACACATACAGGTGAAAAGCCATATAAATGTGAATTGTGTTTTAAAACCTTTTCAACGTCAGGAACTTTATCTCAGCATATGAGATCTCACACAGGTGAAAAGACTTTTAAATGTGAATTTTGTGGAAAAGCTTTTTCAGTATCTAGGGCTTTAAGTAGACACATTAAATCACATACAGGTGAAAAGCCATATAAATGTGAATTTTGTGGAAAAGCTTTTTCGGGATGTAGTGCTTTAA
>JAFIDM010069561.1:0-15986 GCA_023159025.1 Thereuonema tuberculata
GTTAATGTAAACAATTTTATTGTCGAAATGGCCAAAGAGTTTAATAATGTACGTTTAAATTGTAAAAATAAGGTGAAAATTGAAGAATTAGGAGAATTCTTTCATTAGGATCTTACATATATATCGTTTTCCTCTATTCGTTTATAACGTATTGTTGTTGTTTTATGCTTTGAAAAAGAAAAGAAGATATATCTTTTCGAAAATTCAGATGTTTATTTTAATAAATGTATTATTTATACATTTATTTTTGTTTTATTTGAAGATTTGAAGACTTTTCAATAATGGATTATTATGTTGTTACAATAAAATTCGAAAGATGATTTATTTGGTTTCTTTACGAATCCAATCGAGAAAAGATGTTACACGGGTATAAACGCCTGGAAATTGAGGTACATCACACTCTCCAAAACTTCGGAATAAAATACCAACTACATGCCATTGGCTACCAACTTCACAAATCAAGGGATTTCCAGTGTCGCCCTAATAAAAACACGTAATAAAACAATAGTTTAAATCACATTAAAAAAGTTATAATTCATAAAGAAATAATATCATTTATTATATCTTTAATGCAAAGTATTTGAAAATTATTCTCATTTTTAAACAAACAGAGTTAAATGGACAAATATAAAGTGATTTATGGGAAGTGAATAAAATTGTTAGTTCAGTTTTTTGGACAAAGTTGTTACCGAAGAAATAATGAGCAAGAATCAATCACCAATTTGTAAAGTCAGTGGGACCATTTTTAATGTACCGTATTGTCCGGCGTATAAGACGACCCCCCCCCCCCCAATTTTTCCAATTAAAATATAGAGTTTGGGATATACTCGCCGTATAAGACTACCCCTCTTCCAACGCACACTAAATAAAAATTAAAAAAACATCAGATTTGATTTTAATACGGTAATTTTAATTCAAATGCTTATGACATACACATACATATCAGGAAAACTGTCACTTATAAACATAACGCTGTTTGTCATCAAACATGTAAACATAAAACAGTGCAAGTGGATTAAACTTTTCTTTAAAAACCTTCAAAATCCTCCTGCTCGTCATCTGATATCATAAGCAGGTCCCCCACATCAAATTCCGGATCCAGGTACCAAATACAATACCGGGCCTTTCCCCCCTCCCCCCATGTTACGACAAACTCAAAACCAAGAAAAAAATGGAATCTCCAAATCAACAACCAAAAAAAGGGAAATCTCCAAATCGACAAGCCGGGCCCCGGTGCTGAGGGACCAACTGACCCCCCCCCCCTTGTGGAGAACCTGATCAAAAGCACATCAATGACATCTTGTGATACATTTGTAAGGCAGTCATCGTATGGATTGAATTCCTTGCTGCTTTCATACGGTTTCCGCATACGGCGGGGATGCGGCCGCGGCCGTTTTTGAGCTCCCCCCACCATATGTGGCGACCGCAGATTCTCCAGTCCGGCTCGGAAGTTTCAGCGCCCGGCGTATAAGACGACCCCCGACTTTTGAGAAGATTTTCCAGGTTTAAAAAGTCGTCTTATACGCCGGACAATACGGTAAGTAAAGCTTCCAGTTGCTTGATTATTCTCTTAATTTTTCCACCGTTAATTATTAAGTAATTTTCATCCTTCGAAATTTTGATTTCTTAAGTTATTCATGATTTTACATGAGACTGATGTCACTTATTTTTGTCTCAGTTCATGAAAAAGTTGAATAAAAAAGTATGACATTCTGATTAAGAAATTTTCGTTTCCTTTTATTTTCTGATCTTATTGATTTTTTTTTGAACCATTCGTTGACAGTAAATAAACAAATAAAGAAATAAGTTGTTAACTAAAATAAGATTAATGTACCCGAAATGTTCCTAAAACAATAAGTCAAAAAGACACAAAAGAAAATCAAGAGATTTCGCCACTGAGCTTTTATTGGTGGAAGTCTGAGACTGTCGTTTCGTCTTCTGTATCATTATCACTTTTGTTTAGATGTATCTTCAAGTCACTTATTTTCGCTATTATGTCCAATCTCATCAGAAATTAACTTCCAAACAAATATTAAAGCAGAACTTACTGAGCATGCTCCTTTTTCAACACCTCCAGCACAAAGCATATCGTCATTTAGTAGGGTGGAATCTTTGTAAGCTGCCTTACAGCGTCTTTGGTTGAGAATGGGAATTTGCGCTTGTTGAAGAATCGAGGTATCTAAGAAACATGTATTAATTAAATGGAATTGAATTTCAAAGGTTAATTTAGTTACTCCACCAATAAATAATATACAAGCATTAATCGGAAGAAAATAATGACTTCAACTTACCTGAAGGACCCCCCCATCCAGCTACATAACACGTGTGTTTCATATAATTTTTAGTTTTGTCAGGTAAACAGATTGTGTTGATTAAAGCACTAGAACTAATATCCGGAGGACTTTCTAACTTTAACAAGCCAATATCATTTTCGCCATTAGACTTGAAGCTAGGATGAGAAATAGCCTAAGATGTTCAAAAATAAATAAACAAAAAAATGAGAAGATTTAATATTAAAGACAGTAATTGTAAGAGATATTATTTAATTTACTTCAGCGTTTCTTAATATGTAATTTCAGGAACGGCGGACAATTACAAATTTAAAAACCAAAAATACATCGAAACCAAGAAGTAATTTTTTGGATTTTTCATTTCAAAAGAGAAATAAATTATTAAAATAAATCCAATTATAAACCTTTCCAAATAATGTAATGAAATATTCAGTCAGGAAGTTCAGGAAAATTTCAATATTATGTAAATTTAGGAATTTGAATGTCCTCTAAAAATGAGCTGTTTACATCAAAAACTTAATATTCAAATACTTAATAAAGCCATAAATATGAAATTCTAAATATCACAACTGACATCAATATTTCCTCTTTTATTTTAAAGACTTTTTGAAGATCACTTACAAAAAATTCTTAGGAAGAGAGAAAATACCACTCCCTTTCCTAAACATCAATACTCTATAATAATACAAAACAAGAATTCTGAAACGTGAAAAAACTTAACAATCTAACAATAGAAAGCGTTATCTTATCCACGTTCCAATTTACAAATCTTATTCCAATTATTCAAATTATTCCAATTTATTATTATTATTATTCCAATTTACAAATCTAATTCATTATTCAATAATAAATATTTACTTTTTTCGATAAAACCTTTTTTTTAATTAAACCAATCTTATTTTGTACTATTATTTCCATGGAAATTTGATGTTTAGGAAATGGAGAGGTATTTTCTCTCTTCCTAAGAATTTTTTGTAAGTAATCTTGAAAAAGTCTTGTCAATATTTCGTCTTTTATTTCAGTCAGTTGTGGTATTTAGAATTTCATAGTTATGGATTTATTGAGCTGTTTACATATTTAAAAAGAAAAGGAATATTAAGTATAATTAGAATAGAGAGGAATAGCAATGAAGAAATTACGGTTTGAAATATGTGGGATATCTGTAATTATCATTGTTAAATAGTTTTTGTCTCGGTTTACACACTTTCTCACAAACCCCCAAATACATTAGTAGGAGTTGGGGATAGTATAGTACTGGGCTTGGTAGGGAATGAATAGTTTTTTATGTGTTGATAGTAAGTTACAGAAGGACATGGTGAAAATCTCTTGTGTCGTCATATGTTAATTATTAGACTTTCCGGTTTTTTCTGGACACTACAAAAAAGTGCTTGCTTTATTATCTTTGGGACGCTTGAAGACGAATGGAGTGAATTCGAAACTAGTAGCATTGTAAATTTGTATTGAGTCATTAAATGATTTTGTATTTACTACAGGCAGGTGTGCTTCCTTTCATTCGCGTTGAGCAGCAATAGAATAATGATATGAAAAAAGAAATTTCTATAGTTTAAATAGAAAAAAATAACTATTCATAATTGAATTCTTCTCTTTACTTTTAAAGCTATTGAAAACTATAATGAATATTTAATACGAAAATTGCATATTTTAAAAAAAAAATTTGAATAACAATAGAAGTTGAAATAATACTGATACATTTCTTTCCTACGGTTTCTGCCATTGTTATATCAATATTTGGAAAGTAAAAATCATTCCTTTTAAAAGTTTTAAAGTTTATTTTAATATTCCTATTATTATATATTGAAGAGGAAAATTTTAAATTCGAAAATGATAGAGTATCATGATGTATTTACAAAATATGTGATGTAAAGATATAAAATGACTTTCCAATTGTTAATTAATTCTCTCAATTCATTTAGTATTCGCAAACTCCTAATAACAAAATTGTAATTTGATACCTTAGACACAGAACTCAGAAATCTTTCGTCGAGATATACGTCGCCTATCCTATCATTCTTGTAGCTGGAAGTACTGTAAAACACATTACATGTTTTTATATTAATGTAAATATATATAGAAGGTTTTTTTTTCACGATTATAAAAAAGGAGATAAATTACATTCTTGATAAAACTTTAATTAAACATGGATTTCATTGTAATTATAGGAAATTTAAACTGCAGTGAAACTCTAATCCAATTCGTTTTCAGTGTGTGAAAAACTATGCCGTTCAATTTATAATTTTTTTCATTATATAGTAAACAGATTTATTTAAACAAAACATAGAGACTTTAAGTAAAGAGTTGTTGTACACAGATCCATATTTTCAATGTAGTATCCCTATTTTTAAAAAGAAATATTTAATAATGTTGTTTTCTAGATATTTCAGTACATGCGTAACTGAGTTTCATTATGGATATAAATTTGAAGTGTACCGGTATAGTCCGTCTAAAACTGCAAGGCAGTCCCGTACAGGCGTTGCATCAGAGAACTTGAAAAAATAGGGGTGAAAGGGTATCAGGTAAGTGCGAGTAGGGAGAAACGATTAAGCATAGTGGGAGTGGATTTTTCTGTGGACTGAGATTAGAAGGGATCTAAATGACTCGTTCTAGGAAATTAACCAACGCAACAGTACAGTTCCTCATTTTGTGGAGATAACTTGTGCTTTTTTTTTTCCTCCTGAATTCTCAATCGACAAACACAGTAATGAATGTGAAAAAATTTTTTGAAGAGGAAAAAAAATCAAAACAGCCTTTGATTGATTTTAACAAAGTTATTGCGAGGACTAGTGCTGCAACTGGAGTCGCTGAAAGAACAATTTTTAAAATGAACAAAAGGAAAAAAGAAAGGCGGAAGAGAACGGTGAAGAATGTTTCAGGTTTTGAAACCTTAAAAATATTGGATAAAGTATCATATGAACAACCTGAAATATTGTTAAAACAAAATATAAATTACATAAAATTAATGGAATTGATTAGAGAGGTTACGGATAATGCATATTTTAAGCATAATAACAAAATTTTGAAACAAGTAAAAGGTTTTCCAATGGGGTCATTATTATCAGGAACTTTATATAAAGTTATATAATGTTATATGAATCTTTTAATGTTAATGTTAATTTTAATGTTATATGAATATTAAACTGTTATATGAATCTTTTCATATAACATTTCTTTGTAAATTTGATTACTTATTTAAATATTTTTATTAATTAGCCAAGTAAATAAATAAATAAATCAGATATTATTAGTTATATTGTTGTGGAATTAAAAAACAGTCTTATGTGATCCTTTTTTTAGTATTTTGGAGAATTCAGCTCTTCTGAAATAGTCATTTACATCCCTTCTAATCCACAGAAAAATCCACCCCCACTGTGCTTAATCCTTTCTCCCTACTGGCACTTACCTTTCACCCCTGTTTTTTCAAGTTCTCTGTCCCAACGCCTGAACGGGACCGCCTTGCAGTTTTAGACGGACTATATACACAAATATAAAAATTTAAACTTCTAGAGAATATTAAAATGCATATTTTGTTTTTAATGCATATAATTCTGATTACTTAGTTATTAATTTATTTTCTTTTTAATCTCTCTTTCTTTTTAGAAACTCTATACGATCAAGAAATCTTTTTTTTCCATCACTTCTGTTCAACATTACATTTTCAGTGAATTTGTTTTCCGAGAATTATCGTGGAATCCTTTCAATGAGAGAAAGTATTTTAATATAGAGATGTTTAGAAATGTTTACCAATATTTTTCGACATCCTTATTTGAATAACTTGAGATATGTAATCAACTGATTGCTTTAATATTTACTATTGCAATGAACTACACAACTACTTTCCATGATATTTACTATCATGGAAAGTAGTTGTGTAGTTTTTGGTTGAAAACAAATGTTGACACATGAATTAATTACGATAAGGACGGGAAAAACAAATTAGAGAATTAAAAATAAATGGAAAAAATTAAAATGCAAAGCAAATCTCATATAATTTGAAGAAATAGCTTTTCAAAAACGCTTGAAAATTCTTAAAAACTTTTCTTCGGAAAACGATGTGACATCAAAGCTCCTACAAATTCATATCATATAATAATTAATTGACATACAATAGAACCTCATTATAACGGACTAATAGGGGCTGAAGGTTGTCCGTTTTAATGAAAGTCCGGTTTATAACAAATAATTCTTATAGGAGTGTAATGCAGCAGGTATTCATCAATGAAAGTACAATAGATAGCTATAAAAAGTGTTTATTATATATCAAATAAAAAACAGCCTTCAACATAGTAGGTTGAATTGAAGAAGATGTGTACGTATACACTGCATTAATTTTTAGAACAAGAAGGTCCTAGTTCATGATGATTGCTTACATTCATTGGTTTGAAAAAAATAATTTATTTTGTGCTGGGTTTGTTTGCTGCTTATTTCTTCAGTTACTAACTGACGGAGGTAAGTGTTCATAATATGAAAACACATTTTCATTTGCCGATTGTTCAACATATTGAATAACAAATTTTAAATTGTCTTTCACTTCGCTCACCTTAATTGTAGGTTGAGTAGTGTCTCCTATCTCTTCTTCCTCGTCTTCCGAAGATTCTGCTTCTTCAGAGTCATGCAGCGCATCCATGTTTACGCAAAACAATACAACAATTGATGTTTAATCGCTTGCTTGGAAATGTAAAACTCGTAAGATAAAAATAAGCATCCTTTATTATTACTTTAATTTTTTTAAAAACTGTCCGTTATAAGCGATGTCCGTTATAATAGGATCCGTTATAATGAGGTTCTACTGTACAATTATTATTTTTTTTGTGTCATTAGAAATAATGTTGATATGTTTTCATTGCATTTCATTTCAGCAGATATTTTAATTTAGAAGCTATGATAAAGTTTTCGTTGTATTGTTTTCATGAACAAAAGTCTTTGAAGAATTTCTTGTAATTAAGTCACAATAAGTCATTCTCTTTAAGATAAGACTTAGATGTATGTATCAGATAAAATGCTAAATTGTTCTTTTTGTTCACAACTTACCGGAATGAACTGGTTTGAACACAACTGGCAGCAGTCAATACCCATTCATGACTGATAAGAGCACCAACACAATACTTTTCAAAAGGTCCTTTACTTCCTTGCCAGTACATAGTCACATCAACTAACCATGGCCAGCCTCCTATTTTTACATTCTCGCCATTGCCGAACCTAGCCTGTGGTAGTAACTTATTTGTGCCACAACCTGCAACATGCATAAAAAACTTTTTTTTAATATATCTAATTAAAAGCTTAATTTTAATTAAACACTCATTATGTTTTCTTTTTTATTACGATATTTCTTGCTTATTTTGTAAGTACAAAAGAAAGAATTCTTAAGAATCATTACCAAAATACTATAGCTCTCTGGAACTTTTACACTGTCTAGAACACATAGATTATTCTCTGCCAGAACGCTAATTTACTGTTAATGTATTTACCAAAGGAAAAATATACTATTCCGTTCTCCCTTACCTGAACAGGACATAGTGATCAGCGCCGATCAGGGATCCAAGATCACGAATGTATATATTGCTTTCAAATTATTCCTAACTTTAAAGCTTTAAACGCAAGTTGTATTTAGCACTTTTATCACTAACTTTTTACTGATTTTAGTGTATTGTTGTTCCATACCTCTTTTGTAGGTCCTTTCTCCTACAATATTCATTGTAATAAAAGATCTTCAGCATCTCACAATTAAATGCGTTACCTATTTCTCAAGCCTATTTACAACAATAATTTAGCGAAATTTCGCTAACTTATTGTTGTAAATAGGCTTGAGAAAGAGGTAACGCATATTTCCCTCGAAAATTTGCTTTTTAATAATAAATGTAAAATATTACATTTAATTGTGTTGAAGATGTTGAAGATCTTTTAGTGTATTGGTTTAACTATAATAAGTAATTTAAAAAGAAACAAAAAAGTTAAAATCTGCTCACAGGTTTTTAAGGGGCGGACCTTAGAAGTGGGGTTTCACCTCAAAATTGGGACGTGGATGGCAAAATGTTGCCGTAAATTTTAAGATTTTGTCATTTTTTTTTTTTTTTTGGCTTTTTGTTTATTTTATTTTGTTTCTTTTCCCGTCTTTTTGTTTTCGCTATTTTCTTGTAGTTTGTTTTTAATTTTCTCTTCTTCAATTTTTTTCCTCCTTCCCATGGTATTTTCTTTTGCGGTACTTTGTAAACCTTCATTATATATCCTTTCCGTAATATTTTATCTGTTTCTTTTATTGGTTGTTGTTGCTGTCACGTGGGTTTTTTTGATCATTTTTCCCGTGTTTGGATGCTGAAGAATCACAGATAGGTTTCGGAGTCGTTAAACTGTCTAGTTGGTTAGAATGTAGTCTCCGCATTAAGTTATCTTGCTTTTATTTTATTTCTTCTTATTTTCAATTCTTAAAGAGTAGGAAAATTAATGAAAGTAAGAGAAGGTGTGGTGGTGGATATCATGACACCGACCTTGTGTATTTGGTACTGAGGTAGCTCCTTAGCCAATGCAGTGAATTTAATTTTGGGAATGCTTTTATTTTGTGCAAAATTTTTATTGTGTGAACCCACGGCACGACTGGAAACAGGCCGCCGGCTAACAGCCCTGACAGACGCAACGATGCAGCCAAAAACCTCAGCTCAGCTGCTGTGAAAACAGCGACTGAGACGCCGCTGGAAGGTAAAGAAGTTCCTGGAGCAGCGTCAGATGCTATTCATCGTAGAGACTCGACAGCCTCCGAAACATTATTTGCCGGGGAAAGAAACAACATCTCATCCATCGAGATTTTACCCGAAATGAGCGCCATCTTTATTCAAGCTTCAACTGCAGTGATTTGTCTGTTTTGTAACGGTGCAATTTGAGCTATTTTGGAGAAAATTTTGAATTTTATTTTGAAGGATGAAAAAGATTTAAAGTTTGATTATTTATTAATAATGACAAGCATATCTAATGATTATTTGTAATTATTGCTAAATCTGAATATATATGGTGATCATTTAGAATTATTGTTGGATTTAAATAATTAATGGTTGTATTTTTATAATTATATGAAACGTCAGTATAAAAATAAGTTCATGTATTTGTTGTAATGGTTTATATTTTAATTATTTTGTGCGTGATGGGAAAGTAAGGGGAAGTAAGTTTACACGAGTAAAGAACGTTGAACCTTAACCTGTACCACGTGATTGCGGAACAAAGTTGCGATTTCACTTTGGGAAGTTTTAATCAGGTGATCGATTGTCAGTTTGCTCATTGGTGAATAATGTGTGCGTGATTGTTTTGGCGGGAATAGATGAGATGAGTGGGTCGCAACCTCAGTGTTTTTAGAGAGAGTTGTTTTGCTGAAGCCATGCGGGGCGGTTGACCCGCACGAGGCTCTGATGCCCGTGCGGGCACCGGCCGCAAACGGTAAGGAGTAGCTCCGTATCTTTTTTAGAGAAAGATGTCCATTCGAATCAAGGTGTTTGTGAAGTTTAACCTGTCTTTGTTTGGTGTTTTGGAACGACATCGGATTGTGCGTGTGTGCGTTTCGGAATGGAACGCCAAACTGTAACGAAATTCGCAGTGTCTAAAGGAGCGTCGGACTCTACATTTGGACGAAAGCCGACCGATGTCAGTGACCCGCCGAAGCGTGTAAACTGTGAGTATCGAAATTTTCAGTAATTTAAGGGCATACTAAAAGGGTTACGTCTTTCTAAGAAGAACAGAATTATGGAAGTTCAGAACGATAGTGAAAAGGAGGATTCACTATAGACGAGATTTTAGTGCCGACGGAAAAGCACGAAGTTGCGGACAATTTTGCTTAGGTTAGAATAAGTCACCGGCTCCGATTAAAAGAAACTGTAAGAGTGCTAATATAAACAGTGGGTGTCTTACAAGTAATTTTACTACACTGTGAAACGGGTTCCGATAAGGCGAAAACCTATACAAGACATACTAGGTGACGCCATTAAGAAGTTGTAAGGAAACTTAAACTTTGGGGGTGAAGCATGTGTTATCTATGGATTAGTCATTAATCCGCACAAACTATTGGGCGTAAGGTTGTATAACAAGTTTTTAACCAATTTCCGAGCTCAGGAAAATGTATGTTAAGTGACGAAATTGTTTTGTATTATTAATTTAAGGACAAACTTACTAGGTGAAAGGCCGAGCCGACCGCCGTTAGGACAGGGAGAAAAGAACGTTGTTGCAGTTCCGGAAAAGACTTTATTAGTGTTTAGTAAAAAGGAAATTGTAACAATTATAGTTAACACAAAAGTATTGTGTTTAAAGACTATTTTGGTCTTATTATACTTCAGTGTGTCTTTATAGTAAAAAAGAGAATTTACCTTAAGCATTTGTTAATTAATCCAAAAGATAGCGAAGAAGTCTCTTACGAAAGCTAAAGTATTGATATGTGTGTGCATATGTTATAGTTACTTAGGGATTACAGGTACCTGGAGAGGAAGGTTTATACTTTTGTGCCATTATAAAGCTTAATTCAGTGTTATTTTGTTTAAAGGTTACTTCACTACCAATAGAACTGTTGGAAATAATGCCTTCACGAGGAGTGTTCATCAGCACGTGAGTCAACAAAATGAACATAACCTTTTCATTATTGGTCGTTAAGAAATTATTGCCAATGTGAGTATTCACCAAAATTAGCTCTGTAAGTTTAGCATTATATTAAACAGTTTTTAATCTAAAAACCTATCAGTTTTAATCTAAAACCTAACAGGTTATGGGGCCAGCTCCTACCCACAGCGATTTAAGGACATTTTGGTGAATAATATATTAAGAATTTCTTCGTATACTCATCCAACGTGTGGAATAAAAAGATGGCCGTTCAACATTCCAACGGTGTATTTTCAACATCTTTAACACAGTTTGAGAAGTTAGAAGGAGCACAGAATTATGCCACTTGTAAATTTGCTATGGAAATGAGACTTACGTGCGAAAATTTGTGGGATCTTGTTGATAATCAAGACGAAAAACCGGCTGATGAATCGAGAGACAAGAAGGCCCGTGCTATAATCGCCTTAAGTGTTCAACCGCAAATGTATGTCCATATCTAGAACTGTAAAACTGCCAAAGAAACATGGATGGCGCTACAGAAAGTTTTCGAAGACCATGGACTTGTTCGTAAGATATATTTAATCAGAGAATTGCATAATTTGAAATTCGACGAATCGATCGGGATGGACGCCTATCTCAACAAAGTTACGTTCGTCGCACAACAATTGAATTCAATCGGAGCTCCTCGAGATGACGAGGACTTGGCAATGCTGATTTTATCCGGCCTACCGACATCGTATGATCCATTGGTAATGGCTCTAGAAAATTGTGGTGCAAAACTCACGACAGTTCTCGTCAAATCAAGATTGTTGCAGGAAGAATCTCGACGAAACTCAGACATTAGTAAGCCTAATGATGCCGTATTAACAGTTCGGAGAGATAAGATAATAAAATGCTTTAAATGCAGAAAAACCGGACATAAAGCAAACAATTGCCCGACAAAAATGGGTAATAGAAGTCATTCTCAAAAAACTGAGAAGGCATCTACTTCAAGGTCACTAGTCAATGCAAAAGAAGATTAAACTGCCTTGAAAGCTGCGCTGAAAACAAGCCAGATATCAGAAGGCGATTGGTATATTGATTCTGGGGCAACTCATCATTTTTCAGGGAATAAGAACTTATTCTCAAAATTGAAGCCACTAAACAACAGCCCTATATATATGGCTGACAAGCGACAAATCATCGCAGAAGGTGTTGGCGAAATCAATGTGGAACTCAACGTCAAAGGTAAATTAAAATTTGCTAAAATTTGTGACGTGTTGTTCGTACCCGAAATTAAGACGAACTTGTTATCAGTTAGCGTGCTTACAAGTAAAGGTTTTAAAGTACTCTTCAAGGGCGAAAAATGCTTCATTAATGACAAGAAAAATAATTTGATAGCTAGTGCCACTAAGATTAATGGATTGCATCGTTTAGATCTTGGACAAAATTGTATCCCACAAGCCAGTGTGAACCTAGTGAATGCTGAAATTTGGCATCGACGCTGCGGTCATCTAGGCATTGGTGGAATGGTACGACTCCGAGATGGAATGGCGATCGGCATGAACTTTAATAACACTAAGGAACTTCATTGCAAAGCCTGTGTCATGGGTAAACAATCAAGAACCCCATTTCCAAAAGGAAAAGCAAATCGAGCAAAGGAACTTTTGGAACTTGTGCACTCAGATGTGTGCGGACCTATGCAAGAGAGGTCATTCGGCGGATCACGTTATTTTGTGATATTTATTGATGACGCATCAAGAAAGACATTTTACTATCCGATGAAATCGAAAGACGAAGTGCTGAACAAATTTAAGGAATTCAAGGCGGAAGCTGAAAATTTAACTGGCAGACGTATTAAAACTTTACGTAGTGACAATGGCGGCGAATATGTTAATGATGCTATGAAAAATTTTCTAATGCAAAATGGAATCCGTCATGAGACTACAATTCCATATACTCCGGAACAAAATGGGGTAGCCGAGCGAGCGAATCAGACAATCGTTGAACGAGTCAGATGTCTCTTACATGATGCAAATCTCTCCAAGCATTTTTGGGCTGAAGCCACAAATACTGTAGTATATCTAAAAAATAGATCACCAACCATAGCTGTCAACGGAAAAACTCCAGAAGAGGTATGGACTGGTCGAAAACCCAACTTGGCCCACCTGCGGATTTTCGGATCGAAAGCATACGCGCATGTTCCCAACAACAAGCGGACAAAACTCGCCGATAAAGCTGTCGAATGCATCCTAGTCGGTTACTGTTGTAAAAGTAAAGGCTACAGATTAGTCAAAGCAAACAATTATCGTGAAATTATAGTATCAAGGGACGTTACATTTCACGAAACTCCTCTCAGTGTTGATGTAATCCATCATCAAGAAACAGTGAAGGATTCAATTGAACCAAATGAGGCTGAAACAGAAAAGTCAGTGGGAGAAGAGCCACAGCAAGCTCGAGCTGACGACGGACTAAGAACAGAGAAGTCAGTGGGAGAAGAGCCACAGCAAGCTCAAGCTGACAAAGGACTAAGACGATCGAAACGAACGCCGAAGCCGAGACAGTTTCTTGGAAATCCTGTAATGTATTTTCTGGCAGCGGAACCTCAAACTGTTTCCGAAGCTTTAGCTAGTGATGACCAAGCTAAATGGGAACAAGCCATGAAAAATAAAATGGCATCAATTGAACAAAACAAGACTTGGAAGCTTATAGACCTACCGAAAGGGCGAAGAGCAATAAAGTGTAAATGGGTATTCAAAGTCAAAACTGACGAAGATGGCAATGTAAATCGCTACAAGGCGAGGCTCGTCGCGAAGGGATGTTCACAGAAACCTGGTGTTGATTACGATGAAACATTTTCTCCTGTGCTCAAGTTAACTACATTGCGATTGCTAATTGCGTTAGCTGCTCACTTCGATATGGAAATTGACCAAATGGATGTCGATACTGCATTCCTTAATGGGGAACTTCATGAAGAAATTTGTATGGAGCAACCTGAACATTTTATCAAACCCGAAACTGAAGAAAAAGTCTGCTTATTACAGAAAGCTCTGTATGGTTTAAAACAGGCTGGAAGAGCTTTGTATGAAAAACTTGACCGAGAACTTTTAGCACTTGGACTGAAAAGAAGCGGATATGAACCATGTGTTTACTATGAGCATGACGATAAGAAAATCTTCGTAATAGCTGTGTACGCCGACGACTTAATTCTCCTCAGTAATCATCGCTCGAAATTGGACGAATTAAAGAAACTCCTGTCGCAAAAATTTAAGATGAAGGATTTAGGTCAAATTCACTATTGTCTTGGAATTCGAGTGACTAGAAACCGTGAGAAGGGTACCATCAGTCTTGATCAGAGTGCATACCTCCGAACAGTTTTGAAACGATTCGCAATGGAGGATGCGAAATCCATGTCGACGCCGTTAGTCTCCGGTCAAAAATTGACGAAGGCTCACCAACCCTCGACAGATAAGGAGCGTGCAGAAATGGATCGTATACCATATCAAATTGCAGTTGGAAGCTTAATGTATGCGACACTCGGGACAAGGTCAGATATCACCCATGCAGTGGGAGCTGTGAGCCAATTTAATTCCAACCCTGGAATGGCCCATTGGATAGCGGTAAAGAGAATTTTACGTTATCTCAAAGGGACTGTGGATCAAAAACCTACAAAAAGGGAGATGTGGACAATTTTATCATTGGACACTGTGACGCCGACTGGGCAAACGATATGGATGATCGAAGAAGCTTTACTGGTTACGTTTTCTTTGCAGCCAACAGAGCAATCAGCTGGAATAGCAAGAAACAGCCAACTATTGCTATTTCTACAACAGAAGCAGAGCACATGTCGTTAGTAGAAGCAACAAAAGAAGCTATATGGCTCAAAAACTTTGTGCGGGAAATAACAAACAACTTGTTTACTACTCCGATTACAATCAACATTTTGTGTGACAACCAAGGAGCTATTGCATTAGCTAGAAATCCTGTGCACCATGCTCGTACAAAACATATTGATGTGAAGCATCACTTCATTCGTGAGAAGATTGTTGAAGGCCACATCATAGTCAACTACGTGTCTACTGAAAACCAGATAGCGGACGTGCTGACTAAAGGGCTCGGAAGAGTGAAGCATTGGTGGTGCATAAAAAGACTTGGGCTTGCTGAAAACCAGGCAACCTGTTACCTGCTGATGAACGACACCAAGTGTAAGGCAAGTGGGAGTGTTGGAAATAATGCCTTCACGAGGAGTGTTCATCAGCACGTGAGTCAACAAAATGAACATAACCTTTCATTGTTGGTCGATAAGAAATTATTGCCAATGTGAGTATTCACCAAAATTAGCTCTGTAAGTTTAGCATTATATTAAACAGTTTTTAATCTAAAAACCTATCAGTTTTCATCTAAAACCTAACAAGAACAACCTTAATTTCTATTTAATGTGTTATTTCAACTTAATTCATACTTACATTCACACCGCCTAAAGGGGTGTAAAGTTGTACCTAAATCATAAGTTCATTGTGTTAATAAAAGTGCGTGTTTATCTATCATTGTAATTGTTATTAGTTAATTGGAGGGACATTGTCGTAGTAAAACCAGGACCCAGCTGCTGCGACGTGTTTATTCCATAGGTGAAGCCAAAAAACCTAATAAGTGAAAAGGAAAGGTATTTTGTTGAGTATTTTTATTTTGGTAGCAGAGTTTTTATTTTTATTATTTTTCGACCGCGTGGGATTTGGACATCAAACCCACCGTGTCAGTTTTTATAGTTTTTTTATTATATTTTTGCTCCTGAAGTTGGGATCCGAAGCTTTGAACTCACAAAAAACATTAACTAGTAAGTATGTGAATTTTGAGAACTAGTGACCATGAACCATTTTGTGTTTTTGTGCTGTTTTGACTCTTTATTTGGACATTCCAAGACACTAATTAAATTAACGATGACAAAAGAGATTTTTATTTTTCGAACTTTATTTTGTTGTTTTTATTTTTTTTTTTTGCATTCCTCATTTGTTGGCCATATTAAATCTGTGTTTTTTCTAGTCCTTATCTTTAGAGTTTCCTTTACTTAATATTATTTTTTTTTTCTTTTATCTGTCCTTTGCGGCAGATTGGTAGCAGAGCTGTTAATTCTTT
>JAFIDM010069562.1:3935-15982 GCA_023159025.1 Thereuonema tuberculata
CAAAGTTATTTTCTATTGTTTTTTAGGTGTCAAAGTTGACTTGTTGTGGATTGACGTCGAAAAAATCTGATCACCCTAATTATAAGGGATACGAGTTTTAGGTTTAACTTTTATCGAAAAAAAGCAAACACTGGTACTAAATCTAAGCATAAAAGACATTTGTTTATTTATTTTAATTGGGATTTTAACTTCACTTTGAGGGACCGAGATCTAAAACAAACAATTTTGTAAATAAATATTAAATTAATGTATTCAGTTTGTTTTGAATCTAAAACCATCCACTCATTATAAAAAAAAGCTACATCCCAATAATCATTTCAAAACACTAGGGGAGAATGGGTCAATTGTAACAAGCATTCTGTAGCTTGAGCAAACTTTCATTAAAATCCCAATTTTTGGCATGGGGATTCGTCTTAAGGCGTGCGCGCATATGCCAACGACGAGCGACAACGACGACCGAATCGCAAGAATGACGTCATTTCTGCGATTTTTGACGTCAGTGTCTGACGATTTTGACGTCATGTCTGCGATTTTGTCGCTGTACGCAGACCTTCAACACATGAACAGCTGCGTTGAGCGACAGCGACAACGCTGAGCGACACAAATCAGAATTCTGCGTTAATTACAACGCCAGCCAATCACAAAGCAGCAAGACGATTTCAGGAAAATTTCTCAATATGGAGGCGCTTACTCGATTACTTCCAAACTATGCACGATATATGCCTTTCGTCGCAAAATATTAGTAAATGGAGGATACAAAGACAAAGTATGGTTATACATTAGCCAAAAACTGAAAAACAGGTAAGTTTGCATTTATTTTAGACGTTGTAATCGAATCGATAACCTTACGACATGAACCAGCGATCAGGAAATTTAATATTTAAACATCTTTTTTTGTAGTTGCCGACCACTTGAAAGCATGTAATTATATATTCGTGATACCTATGCCCCTCGGAAAAGAATTCCAACATAACTCGAGTATATATTCAGCAGAAGTGCTGCAAAGACGATGGCCCTATAGAGATTTTATTGTGTTTAATGCAAGAAAACATGAAACATCGCCCGTAAGTATTTCAAATAAGTAATCAAGTAATTATTAGCCATAAATACTGAAAAACTAAGCAAAATTTACGTTTTTGAAGGTCAGGAAACGATTCTGTTGTGAAAAAACATTGTAACAGCTGTGTGATCAGTTTGAATAATTTATTTTTGAAACTTTTCGTAGCCAATACACTACGGTTATAAATTTTATACAGAAAATGCAGTATCCAAAATTCTGGCATTGAAATATATACTCATGAAATTAATGTTCCTGTTATTACTGTATTCTTAATACATATTGTTCTGAATGACAACAACATTAGTAATGTTTTGTTTACTTTTTTAATGAAAAGATTAATTACTGTTCAGGTCGCATTTGTTGAATTTTAAGCAACCTGTTTTTATTTTTTTGTCTGGGAATTGCGGAAGACTACACAGTATAGAAACAGGAAACACAAAAATCAATCATAAAATGATACTCACTGAGTCAATGAAGTTTACAATGTAAATCCGAAAAATGAAAAATACAATATACATCCAAACATAAACACCTATCAGACATTAACTACTGATTGTATTACAGAATAATATTTATGAGTACTTTTCTATGATAGTTTGAAAATTCTCAAATATTGA
Organism: Thereuonema tuberculata; assembly: GCA_023159025.1. NCBI lineage: Eukaryota > Metazoa > Arthropoda > Chilopoda > Scutigeromorpha > Scutigeridae > Thereuonema > Thereuonema tuberculata. The sequence goes on from JAFIDM010069562.1 coordinate 5,613, forward strand.
GTAACTTTATTCTCAAATAGTGATGAATAGTTTGTAAGATATTACTTTTTGTTTTTTACTAATTGAAACCATTCTGTCCTGTCATATGATAGCAATTCATTAACATGGCTTTGTGGGCATCAAGACATAATCGTATTCAGTCAGGTTTTATGCACAACACTATAAACTTGTCATTATTTCTACAGTATTGCACAAGTCCATTGAAATCACTTGTGTTCCTTATTACATCTTTCTACAATACATGTAATATTCCAGTCCCAAATCATTGTGTAGAGTCAAGTGGGGATTGTGAATTGAATGAAATAACATTGTGGGTTTGTACTAGCACTGCAGCAAGTTGTAATACTGTAATGGTTGCATTTTTATGTTAACATCATTGGTGTTATCAATTCCCCAAATATCTATGTATCCAAAAACATCCTATTGCAGTCTCTGCCCTTGAAATTACTGTTGTTACTATCATTTTCCAGTTACTACATGCCCTTGTGAATAACAACCTAATGGTTGTTATAAAATTTAAAAACCTACACAATATCACTTTCAGATGGTAATTTTGTGGGACAGTTGTGGCCTACCTTGTCTTTTAATGTGTAATCTTCTCATGCATGACTCTCTCCTCTTTAAAACTCTATGTATAACCCTACCAAGTAAGGGCATCCATCCTCCATCAAAAACATATAAACTTAAAATTACCTCCCAAATACAGACCAAAGCTTGCGTCTGTCTATATGTCCTCAGCCACTTAAACTAATGGAACTATTCCTCACAATTTGTATGCAAACAGAAAGTATAAAGGTATAGTGATTTATTGAAGATAATATTTCTGGGTGTGTTGGTTTTGTTTTGGAAATGGAGAATTACATTGATGGATCTATCTCATACAGCATTGAAGGTGGTGTAGCAGTGATAATGTATTAAATATATATATATGTTATTTAATCATTACCATTCCAAAGTTATGCTCAGTAGGCTTTGATTAAGGTTTTGAAAAGTGTTTTTCAATGACAAGGATGTGTAGTAAGGAAGGCCATACTATTTTGTGCAATGGAAATGTTTCTATGTGCTTTGGAATTGATATAATTGTTTTATTTAATTATTATTTACAATATTGGTTCTGCAAGGTTCTGATTGAATCTCCATATAGGGTATGTGATGGTATGTAGTTTACATAACAATAATAAAGACTATATATGAGAATGAGTTGTTAATATATTAATGCAATATAAGTAATATTATTGTTATCTGTTACATTGAAAAGTTATTACAAATGTAATTATACTAATGGGTGATCTATATTGCTTTACCTGTTACAAATACTAAATAATAACTTCTTATGTGTATGTATGATACATAGACAAATTTAAATGTTCTCAGAAATGTAAACACCTATTTTTGTTTTGTAGTCTACCAAATTTCCTTTGTAAGTTTATTGAAGTTTTCATTTGACTGGTATTTATGAAGATAGAAGTGAAACGTTTACACAATGGTGTCTTGTATTTACCTAATATACAGTTTGTATTTCTTTATTTCATGCTTTACTATTTGTACCTTTATCTCCATATATTTTATGTGTAGGATGCTTGAAATATATTCCTATTTTGTGATGTTCATTATTTTTATTTTTGTTTCAGGCTATGTTGAAGACTGCAATATCATATGATCAACAAATGAAGAATGTAATTCCATATTACCTGACTGTTCCTATACTACATTGATGACAATAAACAAGCCTTGCAAATTAAAATGAAATGTTTTCAATAGTTTCATACATTAAGTATATTCTTTTCCAATATAATAAAAGGCAATATTAACAATTTGTAGTAATCCAATCAATGTTAAATTTTCTACTTATTCCTGGCATATGTTTACATACATGTAACTATGCTTTACTCAAGAAGAACTGCCTGTATATATTTCATACTTTTGTGCTAGGCATTTGAAGTCATACATAATCAGCACACATAGTAATAGTAATACACAGTATTGCAAGATACACAATTATTATTTTACAATTAGCTGACTACATGCCAACACAAAATACACTGCAGTTGTGTTAAGAAAAAACAATTGGTAAATGCTATCCACTGCCATGAACATAAATACATTGATAAGGTGATAATTTGTTCTAAAATGAAATGGAAGACGCAAATAATTTGAAGAAAAATACAAATGTTATGAGGGGTATAAAACTATCTCTTCAATCAAAAAAACCAAAACAAATCCCTCTCAACTTATCTGTTCAACCAAATGAAAATTAAAAAATACCTCTACATCCATCTGTTCAACAAAATAAAAAACAAAAATATAAACCTTCAAATCATCTGTTGAAACAAAAAAAAACCAAAAAAAAAAAAACCTTCAAATCATCTGTTCAACCAAATAAAACAAAACCAAAATAAACATTCAAATCATCTCTTCAACCAAATAAAAAAAAAAATTAAACCTTCAAATCATCTGTTCAACTAATTAAACTTACAAAACAAAGTAAACCTTCAAATCATCTGTTCAATCAATTAAAACAAACAAAAAATATTCTACATCCATCTGTTCAACCAAATACAAAAAAAAAAGTAAATTTTGAACTTCACATATGAAAACGGAGGACATATGACTCTTCAAACATCACAAAGGAGGACAGAATTTACAAAAGGAGAACAATTCTCAAGGGAGGACAGAGCTTCTGAAATGAGGATGGTTGGTCACCTTAACATTGAGCATCTTATTACAAATATCTCATAATCTCATCGCCATAGCAAACATTTTCATATAACTTTCATAATTTAAATATTAATTTAAATTTTTTGGAAGATGACAGATTTCTGTAGTTTATAATGTGATCTAAATTATATTTGTAATTTATATAATTTTACAATTCTTGTTCCTGCTTCTTATAATGCGTTATAAATTATATTTATAATGTCTGCATTATAAATTATATTTATAATTTTTGAAATTTTAAAAGTCTTGTTAACGGTTATTATAATGTAGTTAATTTAGCAGAAAACTAATTTATGAAGATACAGGAGTAAGGGCTTTCTTTTCTCTATTAATAATAATTCTTCTTGTAATAATATATATCCATGAAAGTCAATGATTATTTGTTATTTCATACATTAGGTGCTTGTGTACTAGTTTATAACGTGTTCATAGTTATGTTTTTACTATGTTTTACATTTTCCTTGCAGAAACATAAATTAGACAAAAACTATTTTGAATGTTTTTCTTTTTTTATTATTTTTCTTTAAAATAACAGAAACAATTGTAATTTTCACTGTAAAGAAAAACTATGTTGCTATCAGAATATACATTAACGTATTTACAAGTTTACATTTATTTCACTTTGTTTTTAAAACATTTAAAACAGTACTGAATCTTAAAGTAGACATCATAGCAATAACGTCGTTGATAAAACAAATTTACCGTACACATGATGTTCCCATGTGATTTATTTATCTTAATATCCACATGACTGCAGAAACAGAAAGATAAACAGATGAATTTCCATTTTCTGTAAACGATTTTCCCGAGTCTCAGATCTCACAACACAGGATTACACATTCTGGTGAACAACCATTTTGTCCATTCTATGATAAACGATTTTCAGAAGCCTTAAATCACAATCGGCACATAAGATTTTCATAAATAGCATCTGAAATTAAACATTCGCGAAACAACGCTCATGTTTCTTATCACACAAATGGCGGAAAAACAGCTGCATTCTAGGAAATTTCCGTTTCCGGTTCCGTTTGATCAGCGCCGCGTCGCGGTGCGAAAAGACTTCCACTGCAACTTCCTTCGTTCAGCTCAACGTCCATATGCGCGTTGCATCGTTGAGGTGAACGTCTGCGTGTCGCTGCAGTTTGTCGCTGCAGTTTGCAGTTGTCGCTTTAGTTGGCCTATGCGCGTTGGGCTTTATATACAAGAATGATTTACCGAATAAAGACATCGGCCATTCAATTTGTTCTGAAGATAACTACAAAACATGGTTTTTACTGCTAAAAATAAGTTTCCTTAGTCGTACTAATTATCAACTCCAACCAAATGTATTAGAGATAAACATGAGCAAATATATATCAAAAAAGCAGATAGAAATGCTACATTTCTTTGTCACAAAATACGCTATGGCAATATCCTGCGCAAAATAACTGAACACCACAAGTGAATTGAGCTGTTGGGGACGATTGTAACATTGCTGATGGGGACAATTGTAATAGCGTTACAATTGAGCCCATTCTTTATATTTTTGTTTTTAGGCCAATATTGTGTGCAGATAGGCCTATATTTTAAAAATTAAATTATATAATTAAATTAAATAAACGTTAAATTACAGTTTAAAGTGGAAAAATAATTGGAAATCAAACGTTGCAAAGCCTGATGAATAAATAAAGATATAAATACATGATTAATTAAAAACTATTAAATATTATCCTACTCATTTTATTTACATGAGCCCAACTCATATTTATTTAAAAGTCTATTGAAGTAATTATAATTATATAATTAAAATATACAAAACAAAAGCAACAATATCAAGAGCACTGCAAGGAGGGATATCTACATGCTAAAACGGAAAGGCAAAGGGACGGCCAAAGAAAAAAGACTCATCAAAATAACTCTGCAAGAAGATTAAGACTAGTAATAAGGCTGCAATAGATTCCTCAAATGAAGAAGAGGAAACATTTTGCTTAGTGTGCTGTGAAGATTACAGAAATAGCAAATCCATTGAGAAATGGGTTAAGTGCCTGTCTTGCTCCGAATGGGCACAGGAAGATTGCACTCCTAGTGAAGCAGTATATTACTTCCAAAATTGTGATTGTGATAATGATGATTGAAATACAGAACATTGTAAACAAAAAGTAACCTTGGTATACTGTATTACCGTATATGCTCCAATAGAGGCCCCTGTCGTTTATTTGCAAAACTAGCCTCGGCTCCCGGCGCTTAATAGAGACCGGCTGCTATTAGAGGCCGGCCATTATTAACAAAAACCTTCAGAATCCAATATTTTTACACATAAATACCGGCTAATATTACAAACAACTACTTTATTTGAATTTCACATGCTACATAAGACTGTTAAAGATAAATGGCAATGTCTTTCTGTACCTTTCGCTGCTATTCGTCGTCCGAATCCGCAATGACGGGCGGCCGCTTCACCGGAATTCTTTCGCGTATTCCACCGCGCGAATCTTAAAAGCAATGTCAATGACCGTTTCGGCGGCATTTTGTAAGGCAATATACCGTAAGGTATTACGCACGACTACAAAGATACGGACGCTTACACTAGTATCGGTAGGCAAATATCAAAGACCCGGCTACTATTAGAGACCGGCTACTATTTGGCCGTGTCCCCTCTGCAGCCTGGCGCATATTAGAGACCGGTGACAATAAGAGCCTCGGCGTTTATTGGATCATATACGATATCTCAATTACATTTCCTTCTGCTATCTGTTACAATTGCCCCCTACTACTGTTACAATTGCCTCCGATTTGGGATCAAATGTAACACTTGTGGTGTGTCCATTTAAACATATTTTTTGTCACTTTTATATCGGTTTGACGAGTTATCAATTTTTGTGTAAGTCCACCTAATGTTGAAGAAACCTTACATACTTTTCATTTCTGTATATGTCTGATTATTTTCTTGAAAAAAAAAAAAAATTAGTGAAAAATGTTACAATTGACTGGCTCTCCCCTACTTCGTCATATTCAAATTGGTTTTACTACTACATGATAACGATTTTAAAAATATAATCTTAAATTACATACACAAAAACTTCAAAATGAAAAACCGTTTTTTTCTTTTTTTTTTTACTTAGGGGTTTTTCTGATTATATATATTACACCCAACCGATTATTTATTGTTAGGTGCTGCCATCTAGTAGGCATATTTTAAACCGTAGGCCTATTCCTAGGTTACGATATTCTAATTTCCGCTTTTGTTTTTCCATCCGGTTCCTTTTGTTATTCCCTGGGTTATTCAGAAAAATAACCGATCCGTTCAGTTACCCTAAAATAAAAAAATAAATAGTTAAAAACCGGTTAACTGAAATAAAAATAACAGGTTCTTTTTTAAAAAACTAACTTCCTGGCACTTTTGGAAGTTCTCTTGGAAGTGTTCGAATTGGGTGTTTCGGGTGGCTGTTACTTTTCCAAACAGTTCCAGTTATTCCATCTCAAATTCAAAACTGTGCAAGAGGAAGACACAGTAAATTAAGCTGTTGTTGTCTTCGTGAACATCTGCTTTAAAAAATAATTGTCTGGAGTTTTCATTAATTAAACGGAAAGAAAGAAATAAATTCCCAGTTTTGAGTGTTCAATTTTAAATCATTTAGAGTGTTTTTAGGAACTTCGTTTTCAAAGTATTTCCCATTGCCTCATTGTCATTCGTAGAAACCTATTTGTTTTCAAAACTGCAAAACAGGTAAACTGAGGTCATGGAAACAACAGTAACAGTAACATAAATGCGAATTCTGTAGCAAAGGTTTTACAACTTCTAGCAATTTGAAAATCCATATTAGAACCCATACAGGTGAGAAACCATTTCAGTGTCAGTTTTGTGAAAAACGCTTTTCTCAGAAAACTAGTTTAACTCTCCATCTTAGATGTCATACAGGTGAGAAACCATTTCAGTGTGAAATCTGCGGAAAAAGCTTTTCCCAATCCTGCACTTTAACTACTCACAAGAGATCACATACAGGTGAGAAGCCTTTTCAATGTGACATTTGTGATAAAAGTTTTTCTCAATCGTGGACTTTAGCCACCCACATGAGATCACATACAGGTGAGAAACCTTTTAAATGTGACGTGTGTGAAAAACGTTTTTCTCAAGCAGTTAATTTAACCACCCACATTAGATCTCATACAGGGGAGAAACCATTTAAATGTGATTTTTGTGAAAAAAGATTCTCTCGAAAGTCAGTAAACTTAGCTAAGCACATGGAAACACATAAGAAGCCATTGAATTCAAAACCCTTCTCACAGGAAGACAATTAAAATGTATAATGATGGTTAAATAATTTCTTTGTTAGGTTTCATTGAAAAACAACTTCATTAGTAATGTGTTTTATTTTAACAGAATATTGTATGCAGACGATACGATAAACTAATGGTACTTTTATTTGAAAAAGGAGTCTTATCTGCGAACTGTTTAATTTTGTCATATCACGTACAGGTAAATTACGAAGAAGCAATTGAAGTGTAAATTCTCATTCAAAATGAGTTCAGAAATGTGTTATTTAATATTAGTCTCTTTAGATTAGTAATTTAAAATGGGAATTGATTGGTAAAGCTCTTCAGTAACACTGGTGAATCAACATATATTTTCACTTATTCATTGATGATGAAGCCAAGCAGAGCTAAAACAATTTAAAGGTATGTTTTCAAAAAGGGATTAATAAAAGCTGTTCCATTATACTTAAATACAGTGACAATAATAGTCTATGAAATAGGACCTTGGTCAAATTAAAAGAAAAGCTCCTTCATAACCACATCCATTAACTGCCTTCTTTAGATTAATTTCTGTGTAAATGCTTGTTAAATAAATAAGATAATTTGAATAGTGGATTAAAATATTGACTAAAACCAATAAAATTCTGTTTTATATTTTTAATAGCTTGAATGACTTGATTGTTGAATGAAATTTTTATATTGAAATAATAAATATGTAATTAATGAAGTAATAGATAAATATAAATTTATTGCAGAAAATTATGATAACCCTTAACCAGTGTTTATGAAGTGGTAATATTATCACTGGATCACAAACTGGATCTTTTTGCTGATATGAGTTAGAAGCTTTTGTTGATGAATTTATTGAGATACAAAAACACAGATACTGAATATCAGTGGATAGTTCTAAAATGTAGTCCTATTAGTTCATAGTTTTGTTGCAAGAGGTTTTTAGAACAGTTTTGTTGTTCTTTGAAAGAAGACTATGATTGGAACAATGAACACTTTTTATTGGAACAACCAATAAGAGATCTCGAACAGTCCAGACATCTTGTATTCTTTCTTCTTTGAATTTTGAAAAAGGAAATAAAATAAAATGGACTGTATTGCTTTTATTGGGAAACTTATTCTTTACATTTCCATCTTTAAAAGGTTATAAACGTTGATCAATGTTGAATAACTTCCAGAGAAATCACGAAACTGTTATTTTGTGGAACAGTTCCAAGGGTTCCTGTTCCAACAGGAGAACAAAGTAATCGTTTGCTTTGAAACCTGTTCTTATTGCACAGATAGGAAATGAATTAACTTATATATATATAAAAAATATTTAATAATTAACACAGGTTAAAATAAAGAGAGTAAACTTTATATTCATTTTAAACACTGAAAAAAAATCAACATTTAATAGCTGCATTAAGTAAATAAATTATATAATTTTTATATAATTTTTGTGTTGTTTAAATTATTTAAATTTTTTTTATTTGTATTTCTATGGTTTCATTTGATATTGACTTTTAAATTTACATATTGTAAATAAATAAAAAAAACTTTTTATTTAATGTAATTTATAATATTTAAATTTGATTTATGTTTTTTAAAATGTTCGAAATGTTATTTGACGAATGAATAATTAGTTGCTTATTTTTTCTAAACAATCGAAATGGATATATTTATTGTAATTTGTTTCGTGTTAATATTTATAATTTTCATTTTGACTAAAAATATTAATTTTTGAATCATAATCAGAATTTAATTTGTTTCGTTTTCTTTCAAGAGGAAATATAAATCAAACATAAATGAAAAGAAAAAAAGAATTCGAAAAGATAACTCTCAACTAAATTGTATGGGGGTGGTACATGCTCTACAGTGTAGAGATTGTAGAGCCATATATATTGGTAACACAGGTAGGACTTTGAAAGAACGAGTTCGAGAACACACCACTGCATATGACAACAGAGACGAGAAAATTTCAGAGTGGGCAGGACACTGTATCAGGAACAATCATTGTCCTGACCCCATTGTACACATCGTCTTCCATGTTAAAGACGAGATTAAAAGATTCAAATTAGAATCTAGTCTTATAAATAGTTATGAATGTATTAACAGAGATAAATCTCTCACAGTAAATGCGGTCTCACTAAGTACATTTAAAAAATCGATAGCACACAACAAGAGAATCAAAGAATTTTTAATTTTAAAGTAATCCTCGTCAGGTTACTAATTGTTTAAATTAACAATAGGGTGTTATTGGTGTTATTATTGTGATTAATTAGGATGTTATTGTAAATAATAGACACTAGATGTCGATTGATAGTTTATTTAAATCATTTTCTGTAATTATTACAATCATGGTGAATCATAGATGCAAGAAGTCGGTTGATACATTTGTTTTTTTGTAATTGTTACAATTTGCTTTGTACCATCATGATTACTTGTTTTTGTAATTATTTATTTTTATATTCGATCATGTTTTGAAAGAGAAAGGGATATGTTTCTCTTTTCTCTTTATTTTCCTGTATTAAGTTTTATCCTGAAGAAGACCCGTCATTGGGCTGAAATATAGATATGATGTTTTCTAAGATGAAGGAGTGGTTTTATTTCTGTACTTTATATTTTTCAGAAAACATAAATGAAGTTTGTTCTGTCACTAGAGTCAGAGACGGTAAAGTTACTTTTCAAATTTAACTATTTAAAAGTTATGGTTATTTACCGTATATGCTCCAGTAGAGGCCCCCGGCGTTTATTTGCAAAACTAGCCTCGGCTCCCGCCGCTTAATAGAGACCGGCCATTATTAACAAAAACCTTCAGAATGCAATATTTTTACACATAAATACCGGCTAATATTACAAACAGCTACATTATTTGAATTTCACATGTTACATAAGACTGTTAAAGATAAATGACAATGTCTTTCTGTACCTTTCGCTGCTATTCGTCGTCCGAATCCGCAATGACGGTCGGCCGCCTCACCGGAAGTTTCTGTCGCATATTCCACCGCACGAATCTTAAAGGCAATGTCAAATGACCGTTTCGGTGGCATTTTGTAAGGCAATGTAAGGTAATACGCACAACTATAAAGATACGGACGCTTACACTAGTACCGGTATGCAAATATGAAAAACCCGGCTACTGTTAAGAGACCGGCTACTGTTTGGCCGTGTCCCCTCTGCAGCCCGGCGCTTATTAAAGACCGGCGACAATAAGAGCCTCGGCGTTTATTGGAGCATATTTGGTAAATGTAACCTTTTCATTATTTTAATGACCACCTCTCCCCTCCTAAAAAAATGACATTTTCTTAAACAGTTGAACGATTTATTGTTATATTAAATATAAAAATAAAAGTATAAATCTATTATATTTTAATATTTTGTATATTTTAAATTTAAAAGCAATAAATTGTAATTGTAAAAAATTAAAA
>JAFIDM010069771.1:0-18343 GCA_023159025.1 Thereuonema tuberculata
ATTCCTAACTCCAAAACAAATCGACGAATTTAATTTAAAGTTGTGTATTCTCTGATGTTGTCCTAAATTATGTAGCTGTTTCTTGAATCCTATATATTTCTTCATATTGTATTATTCCAACTTGTTTGCGTTCATTTTCCTAACATGTCGGTGTTCTAACAAAATGGAACGTACTCACATTTTTCTGTGTGCGTTGATAATTTATCAAAGTCCATGATAAATTCCATCTGCGATGAACAGTCTTGGTAGTCTGTAGTTCTCATCTCATGCATCCCATTTCCGGATAACTTCTATTACCAAGCATTGAAGGATTACTATCATTAAGCCTTATCGTCCGTTCGACGACAATTTCTTAGGATTCATTTAAATCTACAATAATTTAACTTTATAACTACTGCAAACTTTAACTTAAGTTAACTTTTAACTTTATCAATCTCAAATAACAAATTTCTACAGTTATTTGAACTTATTTAATATGTCCATAGCATCACCAGCTATTTCAGACATCTATGCAGGTCGCCATGTTAATTTATCTCTCTGTTGCACTTCTGTTCCCTTGGCAACAACCAAACGTAACTGCGGGATGACACTTCCTGTGTAATTTATTTCCCATATTACTTTTAAAACTTGAATAAATAATTAAATTTTTCTTTCAAGTAATAATCAATTTCAAAGCTTGTTTCTTAAATTTTCAATTTTGATTTTAGACTTTCTAAAACTACAAAATTTCCAACATATATAGATTAAACCATGTAGGTTTACTGATGATACACAAACTATAGGTATACTCAGAACGATTGTCTTTCAACAACTGTATCTGATTTAAAGCTCGACACGCAACGAACGATAAAAACTTACACAGTGGTTGCTAGTCGCATTCTTATTTTTTTCATGGACTATGACACTTCAAATTTTATTTCCATATGATCCCTGGCTGTCCAATTATGAAATTTGGCACAAAAATAGGTATTAACATTATAAATAACATATATTTTTTTTCAAAAAAATCAATAGGGGTTTTTTTGAGTTTTTTTAAAAACCAGTTTTTGAAAATTACGAAAAATTTTAATATGAAATTAAGATACTTTTGTTGTATATGAAATTTAAGGCCATTAAAAACTGAACAAAATGACACCAATTTCAGCTCTGTAGGTTGAACGGTTCTTGAGTTACAGTGTTTTGAAAATTTCAAAACATGGCCCAAATCAAGCAATTTTTTATTCTTTGAAATTCAATAACCCAAAAATTACAAGCCCAAAAAATGTAAAAATTTGCATTTTTCTTGTTAGTAGATAAGTTGATGTGAGGAAAGATATCAAAATCTGAAACAATAAGGTCCAAAATTATTATTTTTTGGGTTGATTTCACATGGAATGACCCTAAACAGGTTTTGTCCCTTTGCGAACATTTCGATTTACATTGAACTTGTTATTTCCTAACAATAATCTTTTGGAAATAAATTATTCATACTTATTGCACATATTGGAATTTATTTTGTTTTGTAAATGTACTTGTATTCACATGGTTTTTATTTGTAATTTCGAAATTACGCATGATACTACGACACCTCAACTGATAATATACACAATAATACTATTTCTTATGTACAAAGTGATACATTGTCGAGGGGCGGGTAAAAAAATGACCGTGTAGATTTTCACATTTCTGCATGTATCACCAAAACTATGCTGTTCTTGGATAAAATGAAAGAGACAACAATGTTTCTAAATCCAATGTGAAATCAAAATTCTTGATCGCTACCGATCAGTGGTGTCACACAACAAAGTTCGAGAGGTACAAAGTGAATCAGACCGCCGAAAATGTATCATCCTGCAGATATAAAATCTCGCTAACCTACTTACATTGTTGATCTCCTACAGGGTAGGCAGCATTCCAAATTTCAAAGCGATATCTTATATATATGAAGAAAGTTACGCAAAAGAAAACGAACAAAAAGACGTAATATATCAATGGCGAATAGATAAATTGCGAGACTTTCGACACCAAATACAGTTTGATTCACTCTACTGTTATGATTCAGTGGCAGATGGCATTGCTATCAAAGCGATGGCGCTATAAAAAGAGTAGCAGCCTGTTTCTCTTCAGAATATAGTGCTAGTAATCTGTATAAAAATTCATGATTGAAACAATGATTGTGGAACAGATATCCGTAATTTGTTTTAACCTCAGAAGGTCTCAATGTACAGAAATCCATCGCCGAATAAGTAAAGTGAATTACAACTGTTATGATATAGTTTAAAAGAATCGAGTATGTGGTACCGAGAGGAGATGGTCATCGTTGACTGATGATTCGAGGCTAACTCAATCACACCGTGTCATACTGACGGACTTTGGATTCTGTAAAGACAGAGCTTCGCATGGATCTTTCCCGGAAAAATTTGTTCCAATTCTAAAATAAGAAGGTAATCGTTTCATCCACAGAATCATTGTGGGAGATGAAACATGTGTTGCTAAGAAGTTCTTTGGCTCGTTCCCTTTTATACTGAAAGAAAGCGCAACTATCAGAGTTATTCTGTAGTCATCTGGATTCATTTGAAAATCTGTAAAATATTTTTTAATGTAAAATGTGGATAATTATCGTCCATTACAGATAGATAAAATGTTTGTGTTTTTCAAAATTTTTGGAAATACTTACACACTACATTTTATTAATAGAAATAAAACATTAGATTAGGCAATATAATCTTCATCACTCATCAGAGTATTTTTCTTAAAGTTTAATTAAATTAAATATAGTGTATAAATAACAATAGAATAAATATTGTCGTTGAAAACTGTTAATTTTAAATGATATTCTTATCCACTTTTTATTCTAAAATTCCGCTCCATATATTCACTGTAGAAAAGGTCTGATCTAAATCTTGTATGCGAATGAATCTCGTGATAAATGATGTCTCATCAAAAGGTCAAAGACATCTGCTTAGCATTGAAAAGTAGATTTTAAAAAGTATATTCACTGCAAATACATCGAAGTCACTACTTGGAAGTTCAGTGATAGCTATGAATTGTTGTTCATGATTCTATGAGTTTAGTCTTACAGATAAATACTTTTAGTCCAAGGAAATTAGACATTGACCCGGACATTTGAAATAACAAGCTGAAAATTGATAGAAATGTTGAGAATAGTGTTCTGATTGATATCCCAAAATTCCGAAAAAATACATCTTGGGGAGAATCCGCCATTTTGAAAAAACCGCCCCCATCGTGGATTTGTCGAGTTTTAAGCATAGCGAGTGAACCGAGCGTCTGAATGTATTCGTTTTTGCGTCAAATTACGTAATTCAGGCTGTATTACCTTCCGAAACACTATAAATTAATAATTATAGACCAATTGTGGTTCTTGAGAAATAATAATAATTATGAAAATGCGACAAACGAAAATTGATCTAAAATGATAATAAATGTTATTAAAACATAAAAAAAAATCAAAGAAGACTTCATAACACAAAGCGTGAAATATAGGCATAAGCAACAATAGAAATACATTATTAAGGGTAAAAGTTAGGTAGCTTGTTTCGTGTTACCACTGGAGCTCGACTGCGTGTTCACTAACTGGCCAAAATCTTTGAACGTAATGCATGATCTGAAGAAATATAACCTATATTAGCATCAATTTAAGACAAGTAAAACAGTGTTCTTTAAATTTTGTAGGTATTTAACGTTTCTATGACAACAACGTCGTAATCGCTATCCGAGTCAGAGTAGTCCATACGATTTGTGCAGCGATGCCCTGGGCAGTAGCCGCACATACTTGTGCAAGGAAAACCGTTTCTTCTGCACCTGCATCTCTTCTGGCAACCACAGTTACAGTTGCCGAATACGATATTCAGTATCCGCTCCGGTACTGGTTCTTCTTTAGTTGGAATGTGTGTCAGCTGACCTGCATGAGCCATCCATTCCCACTCTGCTTCCGGTAGGCGATTCCCCATTCAAACTGGAACCTAGAATGAAAAAATTAAACATTGAACAGCCAGTTTAAAAAGCTGTCGTTGTTGATGAAAACCATCCTAACTGCTGTTTTAAAACAACAAAAAAAGATGCGCCAATGAGCAAGTTTTAAATTAGCCGAGTTTGCGACTTCGAAGGAACGACTTCGGTGGATGACGTTTTGTCGTCAGAGTACATCGCCCAGGCAGTAGAGTTGTTCGAAGCAAAGCTGAAAGGCCTCTTTTCATCTGGACGGCTCACTGCGAAGCTGTGGGTGTGATTCTTTTAAGATGGTTGGCATCATGCGTCTGTTTGTCAGAGCTGAACGTTCTGGAGTTTGGGTTATTCACTTGCTGTGCGTCCAAAGAATGATTCCATATTTCCACTCTGCGGGACATTTCAGCTCGAGGATGTTATGACTCCCTTGGAGTTCCGGCAATTGGTTAAGGAAGGCTGCTTCACTGTCAGGAGATCTGCAAAGTTCTGGTCAGGCATATGGACCGATATAACTATAGAGCAAGTGTTGATGAGAAACATGAAGACGGCGGATGGGCTCACACGTGGACGTGGATTGACGGATAACGTCATTGCTCGATGGGTTTGTGCAGTGCCTTCATCTTCACATGTAATCGACGCTACTGAAAGATTTTGTGGATTCTTCGCCGAAACCTCCGACCAACATGTGGAGCTAAGAGAGTCTCGGCAAGTGAGAGATAAGGCAGACGTTCGCAAGATGGTAGACTGGCTCCAGTCCGACCATCCTTTTAACGACTCAACGAACCTGCTAATGTTTTTGTCTACCGATGTATAATATAGTGTAGTATAGTAGCCGACGATACAGTTAACTGTGATGAGGCTCTCTCCCGTGGTTTGCAAGCAAGAAAATCATTCACACGTCAACGATTCAGTAAAGTCCACTTAAAACGAAACAACAAAGTCACGACTTTTGCCACTGCATCTAAAACGGCCAAGATCAAAGACACTGTCGTCCAAATCAACCCTAACCAACTTTTTCACAGATTGCTATGTGTTGTCCGTGACGATGTTGACCTCGAGGAGTACCTGACATATGAACTTGCAGCAAGGCCTCCAGCGCTGTTTGACGGGATGTTGATGCGGATTGATCGACATTTTAGAAGAGATAGCGCGGTACAAGACAAACTTTCCAGTGAACGCAGAGTTTACAGTCGATGGCGGGTTCCTCCTACACCGGGTTGTGTGGGCGCGTCCAGGGAATTTCAGTCACATCTGTCTCCAGTATGTGAAGTACGTGGAAAATCAGTGGATGTGATACCACTTCTGCTCCGTTCACAAAAGGCACAAAGGGATCTTTCAAGAAATTCAAGCTTGTTTAAGGGAGACAGTGTCGGTCGTCAACTCATAATTCTAGGTTTGGATGGGGAATCGCCTGCCGGAAGGGATGGGTGAACCATGGGAGTCAGCTGACACCAATTCCAACTAAAGAAGAACCAGCATCGGAGCGGATACCGAACATCATATCCTGCAACTGTAACTGTGGTTGCGAGAAGAGACGCGGGTGAAGAAGACACGGTTTTCTTTGCACAAGTATGTGAGGCTACTGCGCAGGGCATTGTTGCACACATCGCTGACTCAGATAGCGATGATAATGTTGAACTTTTGGCCGACGTGTTGTCATAGTAACGGTAAATAACTACAAAATTTAAAGACTACTTTTTCCTGTTATTAAATCGATGCTAATTTAGGTTATAATTTTTCAGATCATGCATTACCAGTGAGTGAAAGATTTTTGCCAGTGAGTGAACAGCCAGTCGAGCTCCAGTGACAACACGAAACAAGCTATCTAACTTTTACCCTTCATAATGTATTTGTATTGCTGCTTATGCCTGTACTTCACGCCTTGTGTTATGAAGTCTTCTTTGATTTTTTTTTTTATTTTAATATAACATTTATTATAATTTTAGATCAATTTTCGTTTGTCGCATTTTCATAATTATTATTATTTCTCAAGAACCACAATTGGTCTATAATTAATAATTTTTAGTGTTTCGGAAGGTAATGCAGCCTGAATTACGTAATTTGACGCAAAAACGAATACATTCAGACGCTCGGTTCAGTCGCTATGCTTAAAACTCGACAAATCCACAATGGGGGTGGTTTTTTCAAAATGGTGGATTTTCACCAAGATAGATTTTTTCGGAATTTTGGGATATCAATCACAACACTATTCTCAACATTTCTATCAATTTTCAGCTTCTTATTTCAAATGTCCGGTTTCGGCCACTTTTTTTGTCTAATTTCCCTGTGCTATTCCTGCCGTTTTCTGCCAAAAGAAGTTTGATAACCACACCGTAATAGCATAAACCCTTACCAATTGTTTTTATAGTTTCAGTTCTGTTTCCTAAACCACCAAATATTTATTAGTCTGAAAACTGTCCTGATATAGTTAAAAAAATAGAGTGAGTGTTACCGAGAGGGAACGGTCATCTTTGACTGATCATCTTTAACGGTGTCAAACGGTAGAGTTATGGTGGGAAGCATTTGCTGACAAAGTTGGAATATGTGTTGGGAGTGTACACACTTTATCAAGGATCAAAGATTTGCATGCAATTGGTGTCACAGACGTTGGATTCTGTTAAGACATACCTTCGCATGGATCTTTCCCTTAAACATTTGTTCCAATTCCAAACAAGAAGGTAACCGTTGTCACGTTGCGAATGGCAACTGGTGACAATAATGCGTGGATTAGGAATTTATGTTTTAAAAAATAATGATTGTTCAGATGTTATGTTCGTTTGGTAGGTTAAAGTCAATATATATACATTATTAAAGTTTAACAAATATTTGTTGAAAAGTCTTCAAATCTTCAAAATAAAAACAAAATAAACGTATAAAACCATACATTTATTGAAATAAATATTTCTTAATTTTCGAAAAGACATGACTTCTTTTCTTTTTCAAAGCCTAAAAAACAACAACAATACGTTACAAACAAGTAGAGGAAAACGATACAGATATGAGACATTCATGAAATTGTATTGTTACAACAATACTTACAAATGCTATTCTCCTAATTCTTTAATTTTCACCTTATTTTTACAATTTGAAATACATATATTGTTAAACTCTTTGGCCATTTCCACAATAAATTTGTTTACATTAAACACCTTCATTTCTATTAATATTTATCTTTTTGGTATTTCTAATTAGTAGTCTTTCCATGGTTTTTCTCGTTTTACAATCTTTTTCAATACATACAATTTTGATTTCATTTTTTACACAATGATTTTTATTCATACAGTGTTCAGCCAATTCCGATTTCTCCTCTAATTTGTTTTTTATGTATGAATTATGCTCCAATGCCCGTTCTTTTATTGTTCTTTTGGTTTCTCCAAAACAAAAGGAATATTATGCAACATATATATGACCTATTTTGAATATAAATTTCTTAATGAATGTAAATATAATCTAAAATATTTTCGTTATGCGGATGATATTTTAATAATTTGGTTTGGCACTGATCGACAATTTGAAATTTTCTTCAAAAATATAAACAAAAGAAATAAAGACATAAAGTTCAAAATGGAGAAGGAGGTAAATAAGGAACTAAATTTCCTTGACCTATGCTTAATAAATAAGGACAATAAAATAGTTTTAAAATATTACAGAAAAGAATTCAAGAGTGACCACTTATTAAACTTTGCATCAGGACATAGTTTTCATATAAAACGAAACATCATTGAAAATTATTTAAGAAGGATTGATAGGTCATCAAGCTGTGAAGAAGATTACAAAATAGAAATTGATAAAATGAAAACAATTCTAATGAAAAATGGATATACTGAAATTTTTATCGATAATAGTATCCAAAAGTTCAACACATTCAAAATAAAGGAATTGGATATGGATAAGGAAAAAAGTGTTTATTCCTTACCTAAATAAAAATAGTATTGGACTGCAAAGGATTTGTAAGAAATTTAACATTGATGTAGGTTTCTATTACAGTAATAAAATAAAAAATATTATTTGTAATAAAATAAATACAAGTGACAAAAAAGGGGAAATGGGGGCTATTTACAAAATAGAATGCATGATTTGTGATGCGTTCTATCTTGGAGAAACCAAAAGAACAATAAAAGAACGGGCATTGGAGCATAATTCATACATAAAAAACAAATTAGAGGAGAAATCGGAATTGGCTGAACACTGTATGAATAAAAATCATTGTGTAAAAAATGAAATCAAAATTGTATGTATTGAAAAAGATTGTAAAACGAGAAAAACCATGGAAAGACTACTAATTAGAAATACCAAAAAGATAAATATTAATAGAAATGAAGGTGTTTAATGTAAACAAATTTATTGTGGAAATGGCCAAAGAGTTTAACAATATATGTATTTCAAATTGTAAAAATAAGGTGAAAATTAAAGAATTAGGAGAATAGCATTTGTAAGTATTGTTGTAACAATACAATTTCATGAATGTCTCATATCTGTATCGTTTTCCTCTACTTGTTTGTAACGTATTGTTGTTGTTTTTTAGGCTTTGAGAAAGAAAAGAAGTCATGTCTTTTCGAAAATTAAGAAATATTTATTTCAATAAATGTATGGTTTTATACGTTTATTTTGTTTTTATTTTGAAGATTTGAAGACTTTTCAATAGATAGAATGTCTAGAAGAGGGAGATTTAAGAAGACTTATGGTTAACAAATATTTATTTAATGTTTACTTATATTTTCCTCTCGAATTTTACCTGGCTTCCATTGAGAAATAACTGTGTATAACATTTTATAAGAGAAAGTTGAGGAATCGTCGTAATTTGTTTTAATGAGAAACATATGGTTTCTCACTGCGTAATTCAAGGTTATTTCCGGGAGGGGAAGAGCAGTGTTGTTTCAGCGCTGGAAAGCTATAACACGTGAACCGTTTGGGAATTTATTATTGGTTAGCAAGTGATGTTATTATTTTTGGCGCGCAAACGGATGGAAGGGAGGTCTTTGGAGATGTTGAAAACGGCAGTTGGAGTTGGTTAGCCATGGTGAAAGGTCGTCGTGTGTCTCCGGCGGGGAGACTTTTAATTCCGACCAAAAATGTGCAAGAGCATCCCGGAACGAAGACGGGGCCGTTATACCCCAGGAGGCAATAAAACGTCTTATGCCAAGGTTTTCAGTGCGTCGACACAAGCAGGAAGGGAGTACTAGGAATCGACAATTCCGCCCCAAATCGAACGGACTGAGGAGGACCAAACCAGTAATGCAGTGTCGCACAGCCGAAGGAAAGGTAGCTACGACAAAACTAAACCAGACGAAAATCGTAAGTAGGAAAACATTTTGTTCGAGAATAATATTCCAATAATGTATAACAAAAGCAAGTCCGATACTAATTAATGCGAAGACAACCAACTCCAAAGAAACGATTGAATTTAAAATATGAAACGTAAAAATGAAACACTTGAAGGTAGCTGTCTTTGGTTTATAAAATAGCTTAACTAAGGATTTCTCAGGTGGAAAATCCAAATATAGCAAGACTATTGTACGTCATTAAACTGAAGTTTAAAGAACTAACGTTTAAACTTTGTTTCGTAGCGTTACACGGGATATAAACCCGATTAAAGTCAGGAGAACTGTATTTGGTGACACAACCCTAAAGATTCACAAGAGGGGGAGGCCATTATCTTACTAGCCACAACTGTGTATTAGTGCGCTGTTTTGAAGTGCCGAACGATTTGTCACTGAACAGTAGTGATGCACGTTCATTATACGCTTTGGTGGGAGTGTATCAGATCGGTGTACACAGGTGAAAAAACCGCCAAAACGCTCATAGCAGAATCACATTTCCCCAGACTTTAGTGTGTTTTCATTTATCTCACACAGGTGAAAGTCTACAGAGCCATTATTGACAAAAGGTCAAGGGGTGATAGTTAATAGTATTTTAGTGAAAGGAGAACGAGGTCAATCTGAAAAGACGATCAGAAAAGAATACAAAGAACAATTAAAAGAAAATACAAAGACAATGACGAAAGTTAAAGTTATATTTTCAGAAAGAGATTTATTTTTGTTTAATATAAATTTGATTTCAGGTTATTTTAGGAAGATAAAGGAAGTTTTATTGACATACTAGATTATTGAAAAGTAAACCATAAATGTTTCATGTTCCATAAATGATATGTTGTCTATTTTGTATGCATATTTTACATTTTTGGGGATTGATTTTTGTGCGGAATGGATTTTCATTGGATTTGCAGGTGCACCTCGGGAAGGGGATCTAAAAAAATAATCTTGGAGGGAGGATCTGGAAAAGATTGGAAAGAACTGGGAAAATATTTTATTACATTTGTGTCTGTTTGAAAAATGTGTTTGTGGATTAATAAAAATAATTATTAATTTTAATCACAAGAAATTGTTGTTTATTTCCTCATCCACGTATGTCAATAATTAAAACTGATTATTTTAAAATAAGCAAACTAGGATATTTTGATAAAGTGTTAAAGCAAACCTGTTTATTAATTTTGCATTAATTGTTAGAGTCTGTGGATTTATGGTCAGGGGATTTGGTTCCTTTTCACCCGGACCCAGCACTGAAACCATTATTCTTAAGGTGACCAATCATTCTCACATTATCTTGAAGTTATTTAGTAGGGTTTCATAATTATTCTTTGGGAAGAAGTTGTGGTTATTATTACGACATTTACACTGCGGGTGTTGGGTTTTTTATTGTCCTTGGAGATACTAATACCCCAAGTGACACAGTTTAATCGACAGATTCATAGTGGGAGATAAAACATATTTTTTTAAGAAGTTTATTTAGGAAGTTTATTCTGCATCCCTTTTATACAGAAGGAAAGTGCAACTATCAGAATTATTCTTTACTCATCTAGATTTCATCTAGAATTTTTAAAATATTTTATAATCTAAAATGTGGAAGGTTATAGTCTATTATAGATAAAAAAAAAATATTTGTTGTTTTTTTTTAAATTCTTTGAAATACTTACATACTGCATGGGAATTTTTTAATAGAAATAAAACATCAATATAATCTTCATCACTCATTAGAGTATTTTCCTTAACGTTTAATAAGTTTGGATTATAAATTACAATATAAAAAACTTGTTATTGAAAACTGTTAAATTTTAAGCCGGTTCTTATCTACTTATTCTAAAATTCTGCTCCATATATTCACTATAGAACAGCTCTGTGCTAAATCTTGTATGCGAATGAATCCCGTGATAGATGATGTCTCATAAAAACGCCAAACACATCTGCGTAGCATTGAAAAGTAGATTTTTAAAATTATCAGTCATGATGTACGTAATTATATTAAAGAAGGACCAAATACACACTATAAGTAAAATAAAATATAAACACTTCATTATAAAAACTTCATGACATGTTTCAAGGATCTTTAAACCTCCTCCTCAGATGATAAACATAATATAAAGGAAAACTCTATGACTCTGAACATAATATTTAGGCCAGAAAAGAATTTCAACAAATCAATACACGGTAATAATCCAATAGTTTACAATAATTGTTATAAAATTAATGAAGTGATGTTGTGCAACATTATTATCTGAACTATCAATACAAACAGTAAATTTTCATGTTAAGTTATGTTGTAGTGCATTACTTACCGAAATTTGGTGTTATAGCATCTCATTGTTTTTATTAAGAAAGTCTCTATAAATTTTCTTAGATATGTGTTCTTCTCATTAGCATAAACAATAGGATCATTGGTAAATAGCATATATCCCGTTTGTGGATGATGCAGAGCCGTTTGGTACTGCTTATTTTTCCTCCTCACTGCCCCTTCGTGTTCCTTTGTACGAATTTGTAGCCGGCGTTTCGTTCGCCAATATATAAGCATTTATCACCCCCTACTGCACATTTTATCCCATAAACTACATCAGTTCTGTCTAAATTACGTACATGTTCTTTACTTTGACACAATAACTTACCTAATGTATTCTTAATTTTATGGGCTAATTTGATATTAATTTGGCTTAGTATGGGAGAAAGTTTACTTCTAAGACAATGTTCAAATGGAATAGAAACAAACTGGCACATGCCTCTGCCTCCATTATCATTATTTTGTGAATTTGGAGATCTTATCTTAAGTAAACTCCTATGAATAATCCTATTAATAAAATCTTATGGGTAGTTGTTACTTTGGAAAATACCCCTAATCAGATTCAATTCCTCGAAGAGTAGTTTGCCATTGGAACAGAGTTTGTTAGCTCTATTAATAGCTGTTTTTACAACATTGGTTTTATATAATAACGGTCCATCTGCCATATAATTTAAAGTGATGTTTGCATTGGAGCTTTTGCGGTAGACAGTAGTATCAAATAAAGAATCATTTCTAATAATTAATACATCCAAAAAAGAAATTGTGCAATCTATCTCTGTTTCCGATGTGCATTGAATATCACTATGTATCTGATTAAAAATCTGTAGTATGTTGTTCAACTCAGCTTTATCCAATATGATAAACGTATCATCTACGTACCTACACATGAATTTTATATGAAAACTAATACGATAATAATTCCATAGCTGTATCTCAATAAATTTCACAACTATTTCAGCCAGGATGGCTGAGGATGAAAGACCCATGAATATACCCTTATGTTGTGAGTACACACCACCATTAAAACTAAACCATTGCAATTTAAAAATAGTGTCAACTAACCTTTGTATTTTACAAACATCCGTGAGACCCTTCCTGAGATAATCATCAATGTTTAAATTAAAAATATATTCCATAGCTTCATTAATCAAATTAAGTGAAAGTGCCGTGTACAACCCCACGACATCAAATGAAACCATGAATGAACCGGTATGACACTGAATTTCCTTTAACTTGTATAGAAAACTGACATTGTTTCTGACACTGAACTTAGACATATAATTGAGTTGCTTTAACTCATTAACCAATATCTTAGATACTCCCATGAGAGCAGAACCCCTACATGCAATGATGGGTTTCACTTTGTAAAAACCATGTTCTTTATTCTTATGGATTTTTTGGCAATCCACGGAAAGCAGAAAGTTTTTTATTAACATTAATAATATTGCTGCCGGTAGATTTCGCCGTCGGCCAAAATCGTAAGCAACGGGGTGGGTGGGGGTCTGATGAGGGGTTGGTGTCGACTTCTCAGCAAGCGTCTGACGAACTTCGGATATTCGTCGACGGGAAGGGCGGGCTTGCGGGCTTCGCAAATCCTCTTCGGTGTCGACTCCGGGAAGGCTTGGTGAAGCAGGCGGTCCTTTGGTCGCCTCGACCGTGGGGAACCCGTCTGGAACTTCGGACTTCGGATGGCTTCGGTTTGCCGGCAACGTCTCCTCCGTTGGCCGGCTCTGAACGCTGTTTTAGCGGGGAGAGCGGTCTGGCAATCCCCGCTGAACTAAACGGCAATATCTCTCGTCTCTTGCCTGCGACGTGCCTTTCGAGCGCCGGGCTTCTCGGCTTCCAACGCGGGGAGGGCAGTTCTGCTGTCCGCGTTGGAGGTGGCCTCGTCTTCTCACTTCTCCGTAACAACGGTACTTCGTACTTCTAATGCACTTTTTGGACCTCGGCCCAGGCACACACTTTGGACGTACTACTGCGGGAAGTAACCTCTTCCCCCTTGGCCAGTCGTGGCCGAACACTCACTGTTCTCTCGGTGACTTCGGTTGAAGACTGAGAGCTTCTCCTGCGGCTGGCTTGCCGCTCAACTAACAGTTCAATTCCTTCTCCGGCTGGAGAAACACCTGCGGCTGGCTTGCCGCCCAAGACTCACTGTTCTTCCTATGACTCGGGACGAGGTCGGGGAGCCTCCTATGCGGCTGACTTGCCGCTACACTAACTGTCTAACACAGGTGGAACTCCCATTATATCCCGGAGTTCGGCCTCGCCATCAGCTCTGGAACGGTCATCTAACCTCAGAGGTGACGGGGAAAACGAGCACCGGGCAAGGAAGAGTCCACCTTCGGGGGGGGGGGGGGGGAACCATGAGGAAAAATCACCAGATAACATCTCCTCCTCCCTAAAACCATCGCAGACCCCGCGATATCTCTGCCTAATGTTCAACTGTTTGCATCATTCGTCTACCAAATTTATCGGGTGGCTTTCTCCGAAGACCAAACTCCCGTTGTAAGTTCGTCTGCATCGTTGAAGCTTCTTCCTGACACGTAATTTTTCCATTCTTTTGGTAGAACGATCCAGGCCCTACAAAGCAAGGGAGTTATTTCCTTGATTGTCCTTTTAGGCTTCTTCTTTCTCTTGCTAATCGAGCCGGTTCTTCTTTTAGCTTCTTGGTCTGTTTTAAGACCCTACACTGAGCCGTAAATTTCTTTCTTCTTTTCCTTTTTCTCTGCATCTTTCTTTTGAAAACGGGTGGTGCGAAATCGAAATGCTCAGGAATACGAAACTGCCGTACTGCTTTTCTTAGATACTTAAATGCCACTTCCGCATCTTCTGACAGGTTCTTCTTTAACTTCTCCTTTTCCTGCTGTCTCAAATCTTCCTCCCGTCTTCGCTTTTCTTCTTCTAGAAGCTTTTTCCTTTCTACCTCTTCTGCCAGAATACGCTTCGTTTCTTCTTGCTTAGTTCTTTCTTGCGTTTTCCTCTCTTCTTCAATTCTACGGAATTCTTCTTGAATTCTCCTTTCTTTTTCTTCTCGAGTTCTACGTAGCTCTTCTTGCGTTTTTCGCTCTTCTTCAATTCTACGGAATTCTTCTTGAATTCTCCTTTCTTCCTCTTCTTGAACTCTATGTAATTCATCTTCCCTTTTTTTCTCTTCTTCTTCTTGAATTCTACGTAATTCCTTTTGCCTTTTCTTCTCTTCACTCTTCGTAACTCTTTGAGCCTTCTTTTCCCTTCTTCTCGAATTCTACACAGTTCTAGCCGTTTTCTTTCTTCTTCCTCTTCAACCCTACGTAATTCTTTCAATCGTTTCCTCTCTTCTTCTTCTCGTCTTTTACGCACCTCAACTACCTTTGTTTTTACCCTATCAGCACGACCTCGGGTCTCCCTGGTGGGGCATCGGGCGGCTAGGTGTCCTGTTTTTCCACAACAAAAGCATTTCCACATGAACTCCGAGCTTCTTTCAATGGCGGTATTTTTGACCCTCCTGGGCCTAGTAAATACTTCCTCTGACCATCCCACGGCATTTCTTTGAAACGATCTTTCCTGTGTCGGATTATTGACCAACCGTCCACTCCGCACACTGTCATATTGTCCGTAATCTAGATAAGCTTTTAATTGATTTCTCAAAGCTTCAATCGATCTAGGCTGGATCAACTCCAGTTTTCTACGAAAGTCATCTTGAATCCCTCGGATGACGTGTCGAACCAGCTCGGGCTCGGGGAGCGCACATCCAGTGTCTCTAAACAGAGCAAGTTTTTCGTAAAGGTATCCAAATACATCTTCACCTTGCTCCTGATGACGGGCTAGAGCACTTTCCAACGAACACCTTCCTCCAAATTCTCTTCGTAGCGCACCGATAGCCTGTTCCCAAGTGGGCCGTGGGACACCTATCCGGTAATACTTGAGCCAGGATCTCGCTGCGCCTGTTAAACTATCGTCCAAACACGCCAAAGCTCTTAATTCTGTCCACTGATTAACGTCTTTAACTTCATTTAATTTGTCCAAAAACCGGGGTAAATTCTCTCCATACGTACTACCATAACTGAGTTTGGGAGCATACCCATATGCCTGAACAACAAATCGTGGTTCCATTACTATTTCGTCTTCTATTTTCAAATTTCTAAACAAATTCACCACCTCTTCTACGTTGTCCTCTAGCATTCAAAGTCCTGGGACACTTCAAAGTTCACACCTCAATTCTTCTAACTGCCTAATCTCCGTGAAGTTCGTCAAGTTGATGCATCCCCATTTGGGTGCCAAAATGCTGCCGGTAGATTTCGCCGTCGGCCAAAATCGTAAGCAACGGGGTGGGTGGGGGTCTGATGAGGGGTCGGTGTCGACTTCTCAGCAAGCGTCTGACGAACTTCGGGTATTCGTCGACGGGAAGGGCGGGCTTGCGGGCTTCGCAAATCCTCTTCGGTGTCGACTCCGGAGAGCTTGATGAAGCAGGCGGTCCTTTGGTCGCCTCGACCGCGGGGAACCCGTCTGGAACTTCGGACTTCGGATGGCTTCGGTTTGCCGGCAACGTCTCCTCCGTTGGCCGGCTCTGAACGCTGTTTTAGTGGGGAGAGCGGTATGGCAATCCCCGCTGAACTAAACGGCAATACCTCTCGTCTCTTGCCGGCGACGTG
Source organism: Thereuonema tuberculata (assembly GCA_023159025.1). NCBI lineage: Eukaryota > Metazoa > Arthropoda > Chilopoda > Scutigeromorpha > Scutigeridae > Thereuonema > Thereuonema tuberculata. The sequence continues at coordinate 16,185 of JAFIDM010069771.1, forward strand.
CCTTTCGAGCACCGGGCTTCTCGGCTTCCAACGCGGGGAGGGCAGTTCTGCTGTCTGCGTTGGAGGTGGCCTCGTCTTCTCACTTCTCCGTAACAACGGTACTTCGTACTTCTAACGCACTTTTTGGGCCTCGGCCCAGGCACACACTTTGGACGTACTACTGCGAGAAGTAACCTCTTCCCCCTTGGCCACGAACACTCACTGTTCTCTCGGTGACTTCGGTTGAAGACTGAGAGCTTCTCCTGCGGCTGGCTTGCCGCTCAACTAACTGTTCAATTCCTTCTCCGGCTGGAGAAACACCTGCGGCTAGCTTGCCGCCCAAGACTCACTGTTCTTCCTATGTCTCGGGACGAGGTCGGGGAGCCTCCTATGCGGCTGGCTTGCTGCTACACTAACTGTCTAACACAGGTGGAACTCCCCATTATATTCCGGAGTTCGGCCTCGCCATCAGCTCTGGAACGGTCAACTAACCTCAGAGGTGACGGGGAAACCGAGCATCGGGCAAGGAAGAGTCCACCTTCGGGGGGGGGGGGGGGAACCATGAGGAAAAATCACCAGGTAACAATATCATCGGATTGGTCATCATCGATAATACCATCATTAGCTAATTTTTTTACACATTTATCAATTCTGAAGCATGTTAAATGTTCATTAACTTTAAATCAGTGTTTCTCAACCTTTTAGTACTTGCGACCTAATTTTCAATCACAATTCTCATTGCGCCCCCCCCCCCCCCCACAATTTTTTGAATCTGTTCAACCAAAAAAAAAAAAACCCTCCAATCCTATCTGTTCAACCAAAAAAAATAAAAAAAAAAACCTCCAATCCTATCTGTTCAACCAAAAAAAAGCCTTAAAACCTAGTTTCTTAATAAGATTTTTTTCTCGATATTCTCGCGCCCCACAGGATGAGAAACGCTGATGTAAGTGTATTTTGTGGGATGGAAGATAAACAACAGCGTTCTACTCAGCAATGTTATATACCCAATATCTCATTACATTGTTACTGAATTTGTCGTGGAAAACTAATATACTTATCTCTGATTCTTAATCCGTAAATACAAGCTGTTTTTAAACAATTCAGTATTAGACTGATCGCTAGGGGATGAATTAGTCACTCTCTTATTTTCTTCTGTTAGAAAAGTAACGTGTAATATCGTCATATAATTCTTTTCTATTATGGAGATTTTCATTTCAGAAAGTCGTATTCTAGATGTGTTCCAATCAGGCTATTACATCTCTTCGCTCCGGAAGCCTTACATATGTAACGTAAAAAATAACCGCTTTATTTATTTAGAAAATTAGTATCGATATCGGAGAATATACGTCTTTCTAGTCCTTTGTGGCCTACTCCACATCCCATCACTTGAAACCTTCCCCAGTTGGTAAAAAAATCACGTCACCAATTACTATAATATTCTAAATAAAAGTTTAAATTTAAAAAAAAATATCCAACCTATTCATTAACCTATCGTGTATTTATACATTGCATAATAGAATTATCAATTTAACTCGTGAGTTAAACGGGTTCCGCGCCTGTAAAGAAGCTTCTTAAACGCACTCGATTTAAAACTGCGGTGCCCTTTATGGCTTTCTCCTCACCTCCATCACTTGAAACCTTCCGAAATTGGTAATAAAACACGTGAGATTTAGAAATTAATGTTATATTCTAAATTAAAGTTTAAATTGTAAACAAAAAACAATTGTAAACAATTATAAACAATAGGAGCAATGCCATTTCAAAACTGGTCATATCCACTTTTTTTCGAATTTTATGTTTTGCTGTGTTCTTATAGTATTTTTGCCGCTCTTTTTGAAAAAAATATTTGTTTGTTTTGAAACTGTCTGTAACTGCCTTAAAAGTGACTTGAATTCCTGTGTCCAGTGCAAAACTGACTTTATTTACTAGATCTTTTGCTGCAGAACGTGCCTACTCCATTTCCACCAATGACAAGTCTTCATTCATTAGAAAATGCAAATGGCTGCCGCTCGGCTCACCTGATCATGTTATATTGTTCTTATTTATTGCCAAAATACTGCACATTTTTAATTACAAATTATAATTGAAAAATATTTCTTATGAAGGAAATTATTATAATCTGATTATTTATTTTCATAAATATATCGTAATATATCGAGATCATAATCGTAATTAGTTTC